>JAPSGF010000031.1:5026347-5133847 GCA_035772895.1 Perdix hodgsoniae
AAAAAAGAAAAAAAGAAAAAAAGAAAAAAAGAAAAAAAGAAAAAAAGGGTAATATTCTGTACCTTGTTTTCTCGTTTAAGACCGAATTGTCAGAAGATATTTTATATAAACAGGCAAGACTAATAACACCTAGGGTGCATGACCAAATAAAATAGAGTATTATTTTAAGAAATAAAAACCAGATAAAATAAAATAGTAGTTCAAGAAATCTCAAACAATTTACATTACCAGAGGATCCGTCCTTAAATATTAAAACATCAATCTTGACTCTACACTTGCTTTTTCAATTAAGACTTTATCAACGCTTTGGAGTTCAATGGTACAGATTAAAAGAAATTCTACTGTATGTTGCTTCTGGGCAATAACACATCTGTCATTTGCAAAAAAGTTACGACTCAACTGGTCAGGTTTTCAGAAAGATGGGGTGAAGAACAATGATCTAAACATATGCAAAATGGCAATTTAAGCTAAGTAAAATACTAAGAATTTCTTTTGGACACTATTACTAATGAACTTCCCTTGTCCTATGAAAAGAGACAGGAAATTTTAAGTAACTGTGAGCATCATAGCCTGTCACTTAACACATCAGCTGAAAGATGAATTTACTGGGCCGATACTTAACTGCTATGTAACCTGCATTACGGTTTACAAGATGGAATTATTTTGTCTCACATGACATTTTCTGGGCCTATTTTTACTTGCAGTTAGTTATACCGGTGAAAATTTGGAACAAGTCCATTAAAGTCAATGACTGTATAAAATCAAGGTAAAATTTTACTCTGGGCCCCCATGCAATTTAATAATTGCATTACAAACCAGGACAGTCTTCTGCTCGGTAGCAAAAGCAGTAGCTTTCCATTGGTAGAAGGTGGAACTGAGAACCAGATATCATGTACTTCTACGAACAAAGACATATTGAACTTGTGCTTTTCTGTAGAGGCTCAAGCTCATCTGATGTGGCACATGATGTGCTGCATGTGAATATTACCTATCACTTCCCATCAAAAAAATAAAGAAGGTAAGTGAGGAATTCAGAAAGCAATTTTTGATTATAATAGCATTTTACTTCACACAACTGATTTTTATTAATACCATCAAAAAAAATTGTTCCACTTTCTATTTGGATTGAGCTTACCTTCTCTTGTGAGTTGAAAGCTTTCCACAGCCTTAGATCAGGCAGGACTTTGTCTTCTGTTTCCCTACAAGTTTATCATGCTGCACGGAATAGAGTTTTTCTTCTAAATTCCGAAGATTTAAGTCTTCTTAGGGATAGTAATGTAGATCCTGGCTACACTGAGTTGGTATGCTTCTGGGGTGCCTTCAAAGTAGATGCTCAAGACTGCAGTCTTTGTTTCTCTGTAGTAGAACATCCTTGCAGGGTTTCCTGAAATGGAGAAATAGGTGATGATCATCTGCTTTAGTAAGAAATGACAAATATCACCCAGACCCTACAATGAGATTTCATGATCTCCAAATACCACAAAGTAAATGCAGAATAAGAGGTACTCAGGTGCTATACCTGATAGAAGCTTTATTTTTCTATCAATCATTGCATCTTGCAGTTCTGTAATTTATTTATTGTATTGCTCAAGTCAGAAGACCAAAGCTATAATAGAACTACAGAAATACTAGTAAGTGAAGTTTAAGTTCACCATGTGTTGAGTGTATACTCTAAGGTTATATCTAAGAAGTGGAGATTAAAAAAAAAAAAGCTAACATTTTTTCTCTCTTTAACTGTTGTTCTAAAATAATAAGTCATTTTAATATAAACTATTCAGTCTGGAAGTATGTGAATAGAATTACACTTATACTGCTCATTGTCTGTCCTGGACAAATTGAACCAAACATTAGGTCACTACACAAGCCATTGTACTTAAGTATACCTCTAGGCCAGAAACAGAGTGGGCAGAAAGAAAGTAAGATGCTCTATCAGTATAGAGGTATGTTTACTTCCATAAGAAATGAGCTAAATTATTTGCACTTGCTTTAGAAATTCACATTCTGAAGCAAACAAACATAAACAGTGGCTCTTGCCCACCTTTTCTATTGTTGGTGTTGCATTACCAATACTGTCTATTGCTTAAGTTGTCGTATTGTAAACTGTTCCTAACTAAACATCTTTACAAGAAACATACCTACACGAATGCAGCATTTCCTTCCCAAGTTCATTGACAACTGGCTATCTTGAAAAAGTCTATCTATATCAGTACATGAAGAGGTTGATAGCTTTCAAACGATCCCATTTATGTTACAAATGGTACAGCGATATTCTATTATTTCATTGAAAAGGAAATGTTTTGAGACATTTCATATTGTTTTTCACTTTTCCAGTTTCAGTATTCTTTTAACATTCATTTGTGCCATCTAACAACTAAAAGTCATCCAAAAAATTGTTGTACATTACATCCATTGCATTACAGATGATCTGAGTTTATAAAACTAGATTGTTGTATGAAGAAAATGCAAGGAGAAAACATAACCATCTCAACAGCAATTTTGTCAGCTAAAAATATAGCAATATAGCTTGGGTTTCTACACTTCAGTGCATCTAATGAGGGAGTGAAATGCTTATTAAATGGTAGCATGCATTATTCTCCAAATCTTCTTTTACATGCCTATTTTAAGTATTTGATTATTGCCTAGCTAATAATAGGTGCTTCTTCAGTCAAAGAACATGCTAGAGAAGACAGTGTAAATTGTAGCATGTAATTGTTCACTGACTGCCACTGAAAATGTTTAGTTACTACTGTGTGACAATCTCCCTCTGATGTCAGCAGCCACTTCTGGAGTCTGGCAATTTTATCTTGCAGTGTATTTCAGAATTAGTCATCAAGAGAAAGATAAATAGAAAAATCCTCTTTTGGTTTATTTGAAGTGAAAAAATGTGTCCTGCCCCCTGGCCTCCAAAAAATTTATGAAGTGACAACACAAAAGGATGCGTTTCAACTATTCTTCTTTCTCCCTGCTATCAACAAATACCTCAGAACTGGAATGGAAACACCACTCACTGCTCTCAGTGACAAAGCCTACATGGGGCTCTTATGAGCACCAGATCTCAAACTCTCCATGTATAATCATGAGTGTGTTATTTTTTTTGCACAAAACCAGGTGCTCCAACCACCCTACTCTTTTCTTCCTACCTCCAGCAGAATGCTCACACATTACTGTGGGTAATTTTGCAATCAGCCAATTGTGCTATCCAGCCCTTTAACACTTAGAGAAGCCTTTTCATCCACCAACAATGTAACGGAGAAGGTGCCAAGGCATCCAAATGGCCTCCAGAATGATTTATTCATCCTAGGCTTCTTAGTCCCTTTTCCTCTGTATTAATAGTAAGATTAATGTGTCCCAACAGTGTGCTGCCAACAGGAACTTTAATAAAAGCAAGAACTAGTTGGCCCAGTTTTCTTCTTACTAAGGTTAGGACACCATCAAAAAAAACAATAGTCTACACAGGACTTTCCCTTTAATTTACTTTACAAAATGAAAGTGACCACATTTAGTTTGAGTACACGCAGATTACATAAATATAAGTGCATCACTGCTTGAAGTCATTCATCACCCAATTTTTGTAAGGATAAATGCAATATACTTACATATTTTTGAAATGGTGCATGTGCAGCTTTTTAAAAACCTTCTTTTTATAAACTAGCTTAGATGGCTGTATTTGAATATAACCAGTATACAATATACACAATACTTACGAAGGATGCCAGATGCATAAAGACCATGACTGAAACAGAATAAACGAAAGACGGGAAATATCTACTAAAATAAAAGAATTTGCTATAGGACAAAGAATACTTATTTTATATACTTGTTTTGTATAAGTATTTGCATATGTATTTTAATCTTTTTCTCTTTCACATCTCTTCATCAATTCCTATTACCATAGACAATAGCTGTGTGCCATGCTGATGGTCCTGGCAGAGTGGACACATGCCCTTTCTGCCACATTTCCCACTGAACAGTCTTCTGCCAGTAAATTTCAAGCAGCCGAACCACCATGACCTTGCAATGAAGGATTTCTTTCTCTTCCTTAGCCCTTCAACTACATAGCCTACAGACCTTCTACACACTAGATCCTTAATTATCCAATTTCAGAATTCAAACTTATCAAAGTCTATCTAGGAAAGCTTTGAGAGTGCATCAAAGTAATATTATTTCAAAATATAACTGACAAAATGAAGGCTGTATCCAGACTTGTTGCTTTAAGAAACTGCAGTGCAACAGAAATACCTAAACGGATTATGTAGGGTACGGTAGTCTATGTTCAGACCAAGTTGCATATTTGAATGCATAAATGCAAATGCACCCATTTGCCATGCAACTGCAAAGCTGCCTAAGCCATTTAAAGCTTTCAAATGCCTTCCTGATCACACAACTAGACTAGGAAATGCTCTCATTTCTACCTGTGAGATGTTTTAAGTTGTTTTTCTTAGGATCACCAATCTTCCTCCCTTCCTTTGTGAAAAAGTATGTGTGTGCACATGCGCGTACTTCTCTTTTCTTTTTTCTCAGCTCCTTCACCAATTGTTCTCCTAGATCAAGCACAGAAACTGCAGAGTTGCTGGGTGGTGGTGATGGGTGAGTGGAGCAGAAACTCCCCCTAAAAGGCAGAGATTGCACAACTGAAAGAACAGAAAGGCCTTTTATTCTATGAAGAAAAGAAGAGGAAAAAGCTCTTCACAGTGAAGATGAAAAATAATGTATTTGAATCCTGGGAAGATCTTCTTCCTACAGTGGAGAATAGTTAGTTCACAGCACAATTCGAATAGCTGTTAGCTTTTCAAATATCTGCAATTGGCAAAAATGACAATATGCATTTGTTCACATTTACTTATGGCTTTAGAATTTATTTTCTGACTGTGGTACTTATGTCAGACTAAGACATTTCATGTTATTCTTTTCAAATAGGAAAAGTATGTCAGTTTCTAGATTCAAAACTTCACCTATTTTGCTGTTATTGCACTCCAGGCTGTGATTTATTTTCCCAGATTTTAGTGATCACTTTCGTTGTCCTATGAAAAGGAAAAAAATCTGTGCTGAGAAGAAAAAACCCTGCCAAATAAATTTATAGTTAGTGATCGAAATTGATATATAAAACTCACAAAGATCTGATGAAATTCAGAACAGTACAGTATTCAGGTCCTTGAAGATCATCTAGTTCCAACCCACTGCTTTGGGCAGAAGTGCCATATTTTTCTGAGAGATCTTGCAATTATTTTGAAAATTCTCAAATGTTTTCTCAAAATACATACAGACAAGTGAGGATGTGTTCAGGCACTGGAAAGAGGCTCCCAGGGAAGCAGTCATGGTTCCAAGCCTGTTGGTATTCAAGAAGGATTTGGACAATGCTCACAGATACATGGTTTAACTCCTAGGCTGCTGTCTATGGTCAGGAGCTGGACTCAGTGATGCTCATGGGTCTCTTCCTACTCAAGATATTCTATAAAATGCAGCCATTGAATTGCAAATATTTTGTACATCAGGCAAAATGGAAGAATACTACCTACAGTTGGAATAAAGATTTTCTATGTAGATTGGTCAAGACTTTCATAGTAAATTTTATATTTTTATGAAGACTCCCACTATTAATTTTTTTAGTAATTGTTTTAATAAGTAATGGGAAACACTACTGCTGTTACTAACCTTGTGAGAAACATGAATTTTTATCGTAGGAGATTTAACTGTGATTTTATCTGTTATAAGAAGTTAGAAGGTGAGGTAGATTCATAGGGCCATAGTAGAATGATTTATCCTAGTTTCTGCACTGAGCTCAGAAAGAACTCAGATAAATGGCTTGAGGAATCAGTCTACTTTTAAATTTTATTTTACTAGCAGAAAGTATGACCAACAATTTCTGGTAAAAACCTGTGTTCATTTTAAATGGAGGTAGACCCAAATCATGGTCTTTTCTAGTGAACGTTAATGGCTTGCCTCCACCATCCCACATCAAGCTATTTTCTGTTAAAAGTTATCAGATTTTCTTGGGAGAAAAAAAAAAACAACAAAACATCCACATTGTCCTGCTTTTTTTGCATAGCTTCTTCACTCCTTCTTCAGTTTATTCTTGCTGTTTTTTGTTTGCTTGTTTTTGCTAATTTACCTTTCCAGTCTCATGCTGTTTGAATAGCAGCTGAAGACAGTTTGTCCCAATTCAGTACTCCAGATCTTGATATGAATCTAAAGTTTGTAATGATCTGAAACAAATCAGCAGAGGGAAAACCCTGAAGAGTACAACAATCTCAGGCTGAGATTCAAGTAGGCTCAAGTACACACCTTACAGTGTGAGCCTACTTGATCTTGAGAGTTGAGAACAGAATGTGATTGGCACCAAGGGGATAATTCCATTTCTGGAGAGCAGATTATGTAGGTACCTATACTGGGTAAGGGAGGGGGGGGGAGGGGCTATAATTATGTTCTTCTGAAATTGTTAAACCATTTTTAATTAATTGTAATGGTTTTAGCTAAAGCTTTCCAGATGAGCAGTTCAAGCTGAACCCAACACTGAACAATCATTGTATTGCTGAAATGCTCTGATGAATTCCAAGTTCTAACTTTTTGATTCATGAAAACACCAAAAAATGTGCAGCATATGTTATCTCAATCCGGGAGATTTATTAAAACCCAGATATCTTGTGATCATGTTGCTACTTCAGCAGGATAAAAATTCCTTTTCACCCCCTTCACTTTTGCAAAATCTCCCCCTTAGCTGTGTCTTAAAAACGTCAAACATATTTTACTGTCTCCAAATAAACACATCATTTTTGGCAGAATTAGTAGACAGGAAAGGTAGGGGCACTGTTGTTACAGGAGTTCATATAAAAAGCAAATTTTAATGTTTCAAAATTTAAGACTTTCTTCAAGTTTTAAAATACATCTTCCCTGGCTCCATCTGTATTATTGTCAAAACAATTATGAATTGTCCCTTTGGAAAAGTAAAACTGATTAATTAGTGTTGGTCTCCATTGTACACAGAATTCAAGAGCTGTATAAACAGCCATGGACATTTCATGCTAACTATTCTATTATTTTCTTCAACATTGTTAAAATCTAAAATGACTTAATTGTTTTACCATTGTGTTCTGTACATTGTTTGCAGAGTTTTCAAGTAAAAAGCACTTCTCTTACAGTGTTCTAGAAATTGTTCTATATACAGAATGCAAAATCAAGACTGCTTCCAAGATGGAATTCTGCAGATAAAAGCAAAGAAAGAAGATATACTAAAGACAACTGAGAAGATGAGCTTCCACTGCATTACTTTATTTCAGTAGAAAGCTAGTGTGTTTGCGATATCAGTGAGACCAAAGATACTGCTTTCAGAGTTGTCTAGCAAGAACACGGTGATCTCAGTCGCAGTTCTCCCCCCAAAAGCCCTTATTACACGGTAAGGACGGTTGCATATTAACCTTGGCATAGTGGTTTAGCTTTTGTGCAAGAGACAAAATAGATAGACTACTCCTGTCCAAAGAAATCCCCACTCTTCACAGGAACTCCTGCTTTGAAGGCCCTACTGCTCCATGTCCTTGCTGATCCCAGTTCACTGACAATAAAAGCAGGGCAATCAGCCCTCGGCTGGCAGTGGGGCAGCTTCTCAGGAAAGGGATTCACATCACTAGCTTCTCCTGGTGCCAGCTGACTGTGGGCCAGCGAGGAGTAACTCATACTGCTTGCACAGCACCAGCTTAACTCTGGAATAGCAAAGGCTTCAGATTTTAGTTCTGGCATTCTAACACCTTTCTTCAACCAATTTCAGAAGTCCCTTGGCACTCTGCACAGATTATAATAATACATGGCTTTATCATGAATCAACTGAAAAATATCGTGTTTACTGACATATTAACGGACACACACAAAAAAATGCAAAAATAAAAACAAACAAACCAGAAAAAAATTAAAAGCAAATCTGAAAAACAACCAAGCAACCCCTCCCAACTTTTACTTGCTTGTAACACACAAAGCAGGATTTCAGCATTCACCATAAATAATATGGCCATCTTTAATTTGGCCTCCAATATCTGACCAACCTTGATTTATCCCACAGACAAAACCAAGCATCTCTAATTTGCTAACAAATCACTGCAATTCTTCTCTTACCAACCAATAATTCTGCCATCTCTAATTTACCAATAAATAATTCTGCACTCTCAAATTTACTAACAAATAATGTGACCAATTTGCTGACCAATGGCTGTTCAACTGGTAATAGAGCCCCTAGCAAACAGTAATTTGGCAAGGAATATTCGGACCTTTTTTTTTTCCCCTAGCAATAAAAAATTTCAGCGGCCTTTTATTCAGTATCTGCTGCACTGCTCTGCTAATGCTTAATGTGGCTAGCAAGTTTTGCTTTGAACAAAGTGTTTGCTTTCTGTGAGAATATTTGTTTACATTGACTGCTTAGAAATGCAGTGGTCCCTCTTAAATGTTGCACATTGCTAACTCCTCTGTTGGTTCTGCTGCCGCCATGCTGGGACTTGGCAGCAAATTCCATGGTGCTTGGACAGCGTGTGTTGGTAAAGGAGTGACACTGCTAGCCAGCTCCGTCACCCTGCTGACCTTACCACCCAAGTTGGTCCTGTCTGGGCAGAGGATTCAACAGAGTGATTTCACATTTAAAGCCATGTGATTGATTTGTTTTTTTTTTTCCTAATTTCTATGTCCCTTGGCACAAGTGAAAAACAGGTCTTGAATTATTGGTTCCTTTAGACAATAACAATAGCATTTTGAAGTCATGTAGTAACTTCTGCAATCAATTTTACCTCCAAGGAATGTTACCAGTTTTGTGTAATTTTATTAGTTCATATTAAAACCATTAGCTAACACGTCAGCTCAGGGAGCAACCATTCCAACAGCCATTTTACAGGGAAAAACTACAGGGATTAAGGGTATAGCTGGAGTGACCATTGGTGCTGAAATTACTGAAGAATTTCCAAGCTCCAAGCTGCTGGCTTACACAACTACAGAAAATTAAATACTCATAGACTGTGGGGGAGAGTGCTGCAAAATTATATGACAGAATGCTTACCATGAGAGACTGCAAGTTTGGATACAGCTCTAGGCAAAAGACAAAGACTGCATCAGCACAAGATATATCCATCTTTGTAATCGATCTCCTAATACAGCTTACAGATGAATTTATTGCATATTTCAGGACATGATTCAAAGCAATATTCATTTCATAACAAAACAAAACGCTGCAATTTTAAACTTTGCAAGAAAAAGGACACACAGACACTTGTATTTTAAATTAATATAAAAATGTAAATCAACTATGTTAAAATTTTGTCTTGGAAGTAGCAGGCCAGAAACACATTCTAGAAATGAATTGAAGAACCCTTCCTCCTTCTTTGTCTTTCCCATCTTGTGGGATAAGCAAAAGCTGAGTAGCACCATTGCTTCTCAGTTATTTTTTCCCGAAGTCTCCTGGGATTCTTGAAAGAAGAGACAGAAATGCCTTTCTGGGTGGCTTTTCCTTTAGAGGAGGTTGTGAATAAAGAAAGTTAGCCAAGAAAGAAAAGGAGTTGGCCAGGAGGGCAGGAATTCCCAGATGGCCAGAAGTTTGGTGTATTTAATGCTTTCTTGATGCTGGAAGGAGCGAACATAATGCAACCAGAGCTGTATGAAAGCTTATTTCCTGATCCTAATTACATGACAAGAGTACAATTTAAAAATACTGTTAGTTTCAGGGGTGAATAACAATTCTGATGCTTTATTCAGAAGTATTTCTGATAAAGATTTCAAGTAGCCATAACTTAGTTTTATTTCCACAAAATTATTATACAAGTTTGGGTTTGTTATGGTTTCACTAATAAACATTTAATTAATCAATATTGGGAATCACAGAATTACAGGGGTTGGAAAGACCTCGAGAGATCATTGAGTCCAACCCCTCTGCTAAAGCAAGTTCCCTACAATAGGTCACACAGGCATGCATCCAGATGGGAAGTTTAGTTGGAATAAAAAACATCTGGTACTATCTGTCAAGCATATGCAATAAATATGATAATATACTAGCCTCAAAAATGTATGTGTTTGCAGCTCATGTAAGGTAGAGGAGGGTGAGAAATGTCATAAATGGGATCTGGAGATCACTAAGACCTATGTCTGAATGAAAGGTGCTGGGGATAGGACAGGGTACCATGAAGGAAAGCAGAACTGTACTGGTCATGCAGTAGAACTAGCAGAAGGAGAAGGTGGCCACAGAGTGTAGGTGAGAAGAAGTAGGAATTCTTTACAGATGAAACAGGAAAGTTTCTAGATAAGTGTAGCTGCCTGTGTTTCCCTTCAAAAGTGGACACAAGAGAGGAAAAACATCCTTGTTCAGATGTTCCTAAGTTCACTTTAGAGTATGTATATCAGTGCATTAACAAGATTACAGAGAACAGTAGAAAGTGTCCAAGGAAAAAAAAAACACAGATGAAAAACATTACAGCATATGTATATAGGATAAGTAGAATGATATACACTGTGGGGAGCACAAAGATTGATGCAGGTGGGCAAGACAATTTTGCCCTGTCTGGTTAAATTTTCTACATTAGAGTACTATTGATCATACTAAGTATATAGGATACTGTATATACCCCATTCCACTACCCTTACACAGGTTAATTCTTTTATCCATTTCAAACCCAGTCAATCAATAACAGTGATCAGGTAGGTTGTGAAATTGCCTGGAAAACACATCCGCAAAGTAAACCCAATACAATGGCCTGTCTATGTGACTTAAAGCTTAGCACAGCATTGAAAATCACTAATGGAACACTGTGCAGTTTGTTCATGCTATGAGCAGTCAGGAATCATGCATAATGTAATAGTGCATCTGCTAACAGCAGCTCACACAAGCTAATTTAATCTTGTTTTAAACTAGACACAAGGAATTAATCTTTAAAGCTGCTCCCGTGATTCTCTTTGGCCCTTAAAATACTGAGGGTCTTCCCACCTCCCCATTTGCAATACAGTAAAGGGATGTATTTCAGTTATCATCATGTGTTTACAATTCATCTACATTAGCAGGAAAATGGATGCAACTCTGTAATTTATCAGATTTTAAAAGCACATTGCTGGCCCAGTTAAGAAGTTGTGTTTTGTGTTGACACATCTGAAATTAGGTCTCAGTCCCTACTGGGGAATAATTCATATTTGGAAATAATTTTTTTTTCTTATGTTTAGTTTGGCTCAATTCACAACTCTTTCTGGTGTAAAAGTTACTTTTATTATTATTACTGTCTTAATTACTTGTACTGCTACTTAATTATACTATAGCTACTTGCTACTATTTCTGATACTCTGCAAATACTGAAAAAGACAATCTTCACCCCAAATAGTCCATTAAAAAGATAGAGACAATGAGGACACCAAAATATGACATTATGATAGGAGTAACACAGAACAAAATATCTATATGCAGCAAATTTTGACAAGATTTCAAGTTGGGAGCTTGACTGTTTGGACCTATAGTCAAAAGGACATTTAGTAGGGCTTTGCAAGATAACAATGAATTAATTTGCAGTTGTAAATGGCAAGCTCCTTGTAACCATATTGAATTAAAACAAAAATACTCCTAGGAACAAGAGACAGGGTGGCAGGGACTGATAAGTCATCAAGTTTGGTGAGGCACATGATTGATGTCTTGATACCGAATGGAGGATAAAGAATGGGAAAGGAAGAAGCAAACAGGAAAACAACTATTTTACTATCAGTGTGATGGAGCTAATGTAAGATGAATAAGGGAAGAAGGAAAGAAGTATTTTAAGTTAATAGGCTTTGCATAATACTTCTGATCATCTGCAAATTGACTGTGTGTCTCAAGTGAAATTCAGTTTCCAACAAATAATAGATGAGGAGAATCAGGAGAAAAGTTAATGCTGCTCAAAATGGATAGGGCATACCCTCTTTCAGAAATGGATTTCCAAAATAATCATATGGCCTAGATTTCAAGACACAAAAGGTTTAAGCCCAAGTCAAATATCAAGTTAAGGAATAGTGACAGAGCTGTAATGCTGGACATTGCAATCAATAACAGAGATACTGAAGTTTTGTTGTTGTAAGCAGCTGTCGGCGAAATTTCAAAGTTTTACTTTAACTATTGTATGTTGGATATTTGTGAAGAAACATTTAGATTGACAAGCTAGTATTTTAATTCATAGAAGGGAGAATATGTGTAAGGTTTCTGACTAGTGAGAATGTTTGGTTTGCATTTGGGGGCTATCTTTGTAACTGAGCCACAGCATGTAGAGAGAATAAAGTGGGAGCAAAAGATACACGCAAAAATAGAGAGGAATAAAGGTGAAGAGCCATGCAAGGACAGACTGATAGGAACTGAATGACTTGAGCCAAAAGTCTGAAATTGAATTAGACAAGGAAAACTTCAGAAAGAAGTTCAATAAGTTTAGAGAAGCGGCAGAGAAGTATCAAAAGATTACCAGACTGGTATGAAGTTGGAGGAAATAGTTTGAAATGGAAAAATAAAACCAGCACCATCCATTGTAAGTCAAGAGGAGAAAACAAAAACAAACAAACAAACAAAACAGGAGAGGAAACAAGGAGGAAAATCAAAGAGGTTTTTTGGTAAAATACTGGAATAGTGAGTAGTGACCTAAAGAAAGGAGACCTGGACTACTGGCATAGGCTCCTAAGAAAATGCAAAACAACAAAATACACATTATGAGAGCCATGTGCTTTCATTTCTGGTAAAACTGATACTGATCTGTAGGTAAGCATGCTAGCAAGCAACAAGTATGACAGAACTTGCTTGTGTACTCAAGTCAAAAAAGAAGGAGAATAGTACTTTTGTGACAGTAGACTCATAGAAACAGTGGTTGAGTCAATGCTGATCTTCTATAATTTTTAACTTCAAATTTAGATTCAGGCCAGCCTTCCAAACTCAGTTGGAACCTTCAGGCTTTATTTTGCATCCTGAGAAATAGTATTATTTCCCCCACATCTTCTAGAAAACTATAAAATGAAATTCTATGAAATGAAAAACGATAAAATTGAAACTTCTTTAAGACCACTTCTGCTATCAAAGCATTCACCAAGGATGGTTCATAAAATACCTCTATTTTAGCTTTATATATAAACAAACCTAAGTATCACCCTATGTGATTTATAGTAAATGCGTAAGTGACAAATGAAAAAAAAAAAAAGTCTGATAAGGACACTCTTTATCTAGATACAAACTAATAATAACAGAAATAGATTTTTAAACCCATACAGGTTAATTCTTGTTAGCGTCCACGAAATACTGTTTTTTTACACAGTTTCTAAATCTGTGGGCATGACTCTGATTTTAAGAACTCACAATCCAAAGATGGCCAAGTAGTCAGAGAGTAGTGGAAAAAGAATAACAATAATAAAATTATACAATTTATACATGTCAACTTGATTCACAATAAGCACAGCAGATCTTTAAATGTCTTAAATGGGGGACTTAAATGTCAGCACGGTGTTCTGAATGAAAGAAGAGAATAAACATCCATTACGCTGCAGAGTATGTGAAAAACTGCATGGAAAATAGAAATCAGGTTTGATTTAAGGTTATGAACACATAAATTCACTTCTACTTCTTACATGTCCAGCTTGTCTCACGTAGTACTTATTATTTCTAAAGGAAAAAGAAACCCTAACATCCTGTATAACCATTAGAATTTACTGGTTTCTTGTGTTTCCAGGATATAATTTGTTGACTCCATTCTCATTTATAATTAATTTTAAGCTCTTTTACTGTTTGTTTTAAATGAATCATAGCAGATTCTTTCCATATGTACACATGCGCACAAAAATTGTACAATACACATATGCAAATAAATGCTCAACATCCCATTCCTTTCAGATAATTAATACAATTGTAGTATAAGATGTTCACTATAAACAGTTTAACATAATACTAAGTAGAATTTCCTTTAAAATTAAACTTGAAACTGTGAATGAGGCTTGAACTGCAAAGCTTTTTCACTTCCATAAAAGAAAGTTTAAGTAAACAATATGGTGTTTTTATATATATATGTATGTATGTACATATATAAAGAAGAAGAAGAAAAAAATCATTCCATGCCAAACCCAGTCAAAATGCATTATTAGGGTGTCCAGGAAATTATAGCTTGTGTCCATTAGTCCTTTCAGGGTTAATATTGATGCAGATATTATTTCTATCCACGGTGCCATTTATTTGAAATATTATGACTGGGAGTAGCTGCAGCAGTGAATCAAATCAATTGATAGAGCAGTTAGCCCCGCAGTCAAGACTGCCTTTACACCGTGCAGCAAGCATGAAATATTATGGAGATTGTTCTTTAAAGTGATCACTTTATCATCATTTGTCTGCAGCCCAGGCTATTCCTTCCTGCCTCGCTTCCCTGTTGGGTTAGAGCTGTCATAACTCAATCAGCCGTATAATGCTGTTCATAGCACCTCCGTAGCAGGTATTGAACCTGTCAAGGGCCACTGAGGGAATTATACTTATCCATTTTGACAGCTAGCAACACCACTCTGATATTTATGTCAGTTTATATATGTATGATATGTATTTCTTAAATGTAATTAGAAGCCTGTTTGTGTGTGATATATCTGAATTGCCCAGAGCTGCCCATGATTAAGACATTGATTTCTAACCTTGTGCATTACTGGAGAAGGGAATATGACAAGCTCCATCACTCAGGGGTTGCAGCTAACCTCTTCTGTCTATATACATCATATGAAATTGTCACTATTGTTTATCTGTCCAGCAAAGTTGACTACAAAGCAACTGTTATTTTAGTTTGCTAAATAAACTAAAAGATTGTAAAACAAACCATCATCTTGTCCCTCCAGAGCACTTGTGTTTTGCAGCTGTGTTACTCAAACTAAGGTCACAAAAGCAGACCACACTCTGAAAGCTTAGTGCAGATCTCCATCTTGTTTGCTATGCTGCTTGCTTTAATTGTGAAATATTGGAACTCCTCCTGTGCATCTAGAACATACTGTTTTCATTTCAAAGTGACATTTTTGTAGAAAATGCACTGTATTACAGCTAGAAGGGGAAAAAGACAGATACAAATAAAATGAAAATAAAAACAAAGCAAGAAACAAAACCACCACACCCTAAATCCTAACAAAACGAACAAACAAAAAAAACAACCCAAAGCCACCTCTTCACCTTATTGTGGATTAATGTCAGGATAAAGCTGTTACATGAAATAGTTCCTATATGAATGACAAGCCTCTCTTTTTTTTTTTCCTTTAGTTTTAATATTCTTTTGGTTTGAGGAAATTATTTTGCCCAAATTGTTCTTGCTGTTATTGCAGAATTAATGCTGAAACAATTACAATTAAGCTTTATTTACTTTTAGTTTCTCAAAAACTTAGGTTAGAACTTCTGGATTTCTGGATTGTGATTAATACATTTCTGCTTTTCTGGCTCATGGGAAACAATTTGCACTGATCTTTGTCTCTGAAAATTCATACATTTACTCAGATTTTCAAAAAGTCTGTACTTGTAACTGCACACTCAGCTTTTAAATCTACTTCCTCCAGTTTAAGCTGTCACTCATCATCATTAGAAATCCCCATTTTAAGAT
The DNA here is from genome assembly GCA_035772895.1 of Perdix hodgsoniae. Taxonomy (NCBI): domain Eukaryota; kingdom Metazoa; phylum Chordata; class Aves; order Galliformes; family Phasianidae; genus Perdix; species Perdix hodgsoniae. The sequence continues at coordinate 5,041,905 of JAPSGF010000031.1, forward strand.
GCCTTGAAGCTCGCTGAGATCAGAGATGAGGGTAAATTGTATGATCTTATGTCTATATAGTTTAAACAACAGAGAAATCCAAGAAAGCAAGAAGTCTGCGAATACAGCTTGGAAATAGATACCAATCTTGAAAGAATAACCAGCCTTATGGAAAAACTCCCTCTGCAACATTACTTTAACATACATTAAATGCATTTTGTTTTGAGATTCAGATGCTTACAGAAAACGGAACTGCACTGAAACACAGAAAGAGCATTAAAAACCAGTAAAGGACCCACCTGCATCAGGGAATTAAAAAAAAAAAAAAAAAGGCAGAAACAGTAATTTTCTGTATGTCTGTAAAATCAGATAGCTGTCTAAAGTGTATTTTCTTCCCTATTTGTCACATGAGGGCATGGTAGAACAGGGTAAAATAAGATGGGTGTACCAAGGAAAGCAAAATTAGTATTATCGAGCAACAAATTAGATCTTGAAGCTAAAGGGCTAAGCATTAATTGAATAAATATGAGAAGCCTGCTCATAACTTTTGTTGAGCTACATCCATCAGCCTACTAGGAATCTCGCTGTTAGAAAATAGCTAGATCAGTTAAGGATGTAATCCCACAAATCATGTCTGCCTGCATTATCTTGTGAGACAAATATTTACACACCTTACAGTGTCAAATGATGCTGACCTCAGTGGCAACACAGTTATCAGCTGCCCCTGAAGTATTATCAGTTTATGAATACCTGAAAGGTTACAGTACATTTCATTATACCAGTTTCACTCTTCAAAGTTTTTCTTTTTTTCTTTTTTTTTTTTTTTTTATTTTCTCAAAGTAGATGATGTAAGGAGCAGTTAGGAAAACAACACAACTCACTGATATTATAATTGCAAATGATCTTTCATTGACTCTCATAAGGGAATGGCACGTTGAGAGGACCTTTACATTATTTTCATTTTAAAAAGGCTTTTCCAAAAAAAAAAAAAAAAAGGCTTCAACACTCAAAAATGGAGATTAATTATCCTGGTCCTACCATGTGGTAGCAAAGATGTGATGATCTTGAGTGTTATGGTCTATTCTTTGATATTGAAAACTTTTTTTCTTCCCTCCAAAACATTTTAAGTTTTGAACAGATCCATTAAAAGGCTACTGGAATTTAAAAGGCTGTTGGAAGAGGCTGTCAGCAGAGGCACAGAAGTGAGAAGGGGGTAGGCACAGTTTCTGGGTGAGGGGAGCCAGGAAGAAACTCCCAGAGGTCACGTACTCTTCCTGCACTCTTCCTGATGCAGCTCAGGAGCAGTCCTTAGCACAGGGAGGGTGCACACTACAAAGCAGACCCTCCTGCACGTCAGCAAAAATCAGGGTTGTTTGGTGAAGGAGCTATGAGCAAAGGAATGCTGAAGCTGCTAGGAAGATCCATGTTCAGAGAAGTACAATATGGGCAGGTATGGGAAAAAAGACTCGAATGCCGTGGTGCTCCTGTTAAACCTTGGTATTCAGCTTAGGGTACTCATCGACCCCATCTGACTGCTGCAACAGGAGATTTCTCCAAGAGATTCCAAAAGAGACTGGCCTGCATGGCACACAGAGGTCTCCCATGCCTCTAACCACTAAGGACTAGGAAGGGCAGCTACCCAGCTGCAGGGTTACTCTGGCACTACACACTTAGCAGATGCAGTGTTGCACAGAATAAAACTGGCAGAGCAAGAAATTCTGCAATCAATTAAGCCTGTAGAAATTAATTTTCCACATCTGGCAACTTTTATTGGATACAACAGTCTGTCAATAAAACATGAACATCACGGACATTCTAGTAACATAATATCTTAGGTATCTACTAATTAATATGTAAATAAAAAGAAACACCTATGGAAATATACTTAAGCTGTTACCAATACGACTTCTGCAATATTCATGATTATGATTATTTTAAGGCCATTTATAACTCTGCATGGCTACTCTCCTTTCCTTTTAGCTTATCCTATTCCCACAGATCTCTATAAATAAGTGGCTTACTCTAACAGAACTTTTTGCTTTTCTTTTTTTGCCACCGGTGATACCTGAATTCAGAAAATTAGTGCCATCTTTATATTGCAGTGTATTGCAGTGTTGACAACTTACACAGCATGCTGAAGACTTCCCATTCCAACTTGACCCACAATGAAAAAGGAAAAAGAACCATATGTGAAATTTTGAATCCACATTCAGATTGTGAATTCTTTGGCTCATGTTTTTCTCACTAACGCACAGAGCGGATGGATAAAGACACAGATATTTCTGATTCTGTCACAGACCTGCTGGGTGGTCTTGAACAAGGTTTTGCATTCGGACAGCATGGCAATGATACAGATAATCCTTGTAAAGCATCCACAGACCTAAAGACAACAGAACAATAACAAGAATACTTCTCATATATGTCATAGATGATCTTTTATTACTTCCGATTTCTTTACTGAATAGTGTGGATTATCCAGTTTGTTTCTGATAACCTGGCGCAGGCACGTGAAGGAAAACAGGAGGGAAGAGGAGAGAGAATACAGACTGGCACTTGTGGGCAACTAAGTCACTGCTGGCTATAAAAGCTTTGGGCCATGCTTCCTAGACCTGCTTTCAATAAACACTCAGTGCAGTGCGCCTCCACTGGCACTGTACATTAGAATCAAAATTTGAAAATAAATTCAGCCATTGCTCTTGAGAGCTGTCACAATGAGAGCTACTGACATCCTGATCTGTACCATGAGCACGGACCTGCAGTACCTAAACGTAAATGACACCAGAAACAAATGCAGTTATATCTGCTAAATTGCTGCAGCTTATCTCTGTCACCTTTTCCTTCCATGTTCTAGGGGATGGAAAGTGTGCATAAGTTATGTAAAATCATTCCGACATGTCTGAATTCATTCTCGTCATGCCATTTGTTTTACACGGCAGAGTCAGCCAACAAAGAGGAGCAGAAGGGATACATAACTCATCGTGGCCACATCCAAATCCGTTCTCAATTTTCCTGCTCCACCCTCACTGACTCTTACACACCTCTCAAATTATAAGCATTACCTTTTGCAAACTCTGATCCTGCAGCAACAAGGCACTTGGAAGCACACAAAGGGCTGCTAACATACTCAGAGACTTTCTCATGACAATGTGATTTGTGGCTTTCATAGCTCAACCAGAGCTCAAACCCTACAAGAAACTGCAGAAACTAGGTGAAACATCAGAGCTATTCCTGTTACTACAAAAAGCATGACTATTGAATGCCGACCTACAATTATAAAGAGGGTTGCTATGGGAGAGAGAGAGAGAGCAAGTGAACAAATTTGGGTGGTTTTTTTTGCTGCAGCTCTGGGATTCACTCCTGTATTGGTCTGCGTGGCTGCTTTGCCTCCCATTGTGCTGATAGCAGGAGTGCCAGAGCAGCTGAGGGATCAATGAGCAGCTGAGGGAGCCAGCTGGCAGGGGAAAGGGGCAATGGATCAGGAGGGATAAAGAAAGAAAGGAGAAAAGAAAAAAAGATTTGTTGAACTAAACAGTAACAAGAAAGGGACAGAGGAACTTGCTAGCCCTTTTAGAAGAGCCACTTTAAGTCTGCTACAAAACCTAGGACCCTCTGGAACTTTCTAATCAGTTTAATGATGCAGATTCCCCTTCTACCACATCCATGAGCTGAGCTGTTTTTGTTTGTTTTTTTTTTTTTTCTTTTTTGTCTCCCTTTAAAAGGATGACATTCCTAACAATTATATCATTCACAATGCATACATTTCTAGAGCCAAGACAGCACTGATCAGCTGGGATGACCAGAGTTACATTATGCACTGCTCTAACACAGAACGTTCTGACATGGTCCTCATTTGATGGAAGAGAATCTCACATACTATAATGGAATGTAAAGTTTGCAGAGAAGAGGAATGCATCTCATTAGACCAATTGCTACATACAGGAAAAAATGGGTGAACTTTCAGGAATACAAGGGTAACTTCACACCTGAAGCAGAAGCAGCAAACTTGAAGCTAAATATAGATTGGAAGCAATTGCTGTGATTTAACTTAATTATGTTAAGCTATTAGGCAATTTGAGAGAAATGGCTTGTTAGAATCTGCAGAGCAGAGGGGCATATTAACAAGAAAGAGACTAATAAGGGAATTAGGCCTTGTTGGACAGAGAGAGAGAAGAGGTACAGTCAGTTCTGTCAGACCAAGGAGTAAGGAAAAGGTGAGATAGGCAAAAAATGCATAACATCTCATACTCTGAATTTCATACAATGACTATGTGCCCATTATGCCTGTTGGATAGCTGATATGAAAGACGCCCATATTTCCAGCTAGCTTGAAGACAGGCAGCTTTTGATACATACATCCCTTCTGGATGGCATCTAGGTACAACAGAAATTAAGTGGCTCTGCCCTTTGTTACAGCTATAGATTCATACATTTTTGATACCCAAGGTCCTTATTAAAATAGCATGGTTCTGTGGCTATAACAGGGTAGATATTTGTGTGTATACAACTCACATCCTCTAGTCAGCTGAATCATTCTTGCTGCCAAAAGGGGATCCAGAGAAATGCCTTGTTTTCCCTGGTGCTGGTGCTCATAAAATACACAGAATGGCTCCTTGTGTTGACATGTGCATCAGCAGTTGTGTTCCCTTTACATGAAGAAAGGAAATTCTCTGTCCTACCACATGTGTCTGTTGAGAAATTAAATGAGATCACTGCACAAAGAAAATACTAAATAAGTTTTTTTTAAAAATAGAATCACCGATTTCCATGACTCCATTGGTATCTTTGCTAGAAAACCAATGACTGGCAGGATTATATAACTGCAGGAAAGAAAAAGAAAAGCTTCAATGAGAAATACTTTTTAAAAATAAACCGAGATGGAAACATTGAGACAAGGGAGAGAAGGCAGTTTATTACAACTAAATTTTTTTGTGGAAAAAGCAACATGAGGTGGGAGGCATAGAGCTCATTATTTGCAAAGACACTTTGGTCTAAAAAGAAGAAAAACTTTATTTCTGTAATTTACAATGCAATGCTTTGTTTAAGAAAGCCTAACATGCACGGGGGCAGCTGTGATAAAATTAGCAGATAGCACAAACCGTTCAGTCAACGTATTTAAAAAAAAAAAACTCCAAAAAATCAAAAGCAAACAGTTTCAAAATGCATGCATTAGTAGCATGGATTTCTGTGGAGTATAATACCCAAGGAATATGAAGGAACAATAGACAGATGCAGAATTTAACTGTAGCAGTTGTAGGTTTGGTATGAGATTTGAGATGACAGGCATTCCTACCAATATGCATAACACTGCTGAAAAAGGATGGCAGGCTGCTTCAGGCTGACTACTGCTGAATAGAATATTTGGTAAATATACTCAGCATAAATATATATAACTCAAAAAGAAACACAACCCTAAATATATAAAGCACAACTGATAGAAGCAGTTATATTTATCTATGATTTCACAGAATTTAAAAGCAAGGAACATCTCTGAACAAAGCTTACCTAATTTGAACCAAATATTATTCTCTCTACATAATAATGTAAGCTTATAAAATTACCCCCAAAATACCTGCATTTCATGTTATCAGGTTGTTCACAACACTTTTCACTGGACTAGCGCTAATATCTGCCTCCATCTCTCTTGCATCTCAAGATGCATTTGATATAGCGGCAGAAAATAATCTCAATTGCCTTAAGACAGATGTTAGTAGAAGTACACACTGAGAACATGAAAGCACGTTCACCTAATGTGAACAGAAAGACCAAGATGAGTTGTTGGCCTCTGGCCAGAGCATTGCAGCTTTTAACACAGAACCAAAGAGGCGTTTCACAGACCATTGCCCTGATAGCACCTTTCCTGGATTTTCCATACTTCTTGCTGGTGACTCATCATCACCACCCCTATGGGCCACTGTTGGACCCGTTTCACTGACCTAGTTCATTCCTAACCCTAGACATGCATGTTGTTTATAGGATAAAAGCAAATCCTGTCCTGTGCCCAGGCAGAGAATTACGGTACCTGCTGAATGGGCAGAAGATGGCAAGTTTGAAATGGCTAAACCAAACCAAGCTGAAGTGACCACTGTCACCACAAATGTGTGACCATCACACATTTGTTTGGGTGATTCGGGAAGCAGCAGCCCCAAGTTAAGGCTGGGAAAGAACAGCTGGAGGACAGTGCTCTTCCTTCACAGAATTTCAAACATCAGACATAGGAGCACTACTGCTATGCTATAGTCACACTTAAAACATTTAAAAATCCAGACAAAACACGTTCCATGGACTGAAGTTATCTAGCCTGCATGTCTTTTATCTTTATGTTAAAAAATTACAGATACAAACACACAAATGACGTTGCTTTTCTGACACCTTTCTGGAGGCCTCTATGATACAGAACCCAGGAAGCATTACTTCAAGAGTTCATACGCTAATCAAAAGGGCATTCCTACACATGACATCTGGATTCTTATCTGCCTTTTTATCATTCAGCTCATTTATCTAATGCTACAGTGCAGCCATTGCTTTGTTGAAGAAAATACCACATAAATATCATCCAGTGTTCTCTCCACCAGATAAGACAGAAACTGAGAGACAAATATTTTCTTCTGTCTGCCACCAGAATACCTTTAAATAGACATCTGTGCCTCAGCTTCCCTATCTGCCAAGGAGAAAGGAGGATTTGTTTCTCAAATTTTCCATCTGGGACCAGGAAATATATAGCAGATTTATCTCAGTTTCATTTTACATTTTTGGGTTCATTTGATCTCAAAGCTCAAAAATATGCAAAGCCACATGACTTTTAATTTGGAATATGGTGTATAAAAGAAAGACTGTACAGTACTCAATAGCAAAGTGACGCCAAGCAGTTTGTAATAAGTAATAATGGCACACTACAGCTTTGTTCATGCTGAAAACAACAAAGAATGGCCATCAGCTTGCAAAATGGCACTGCAAGAAAAGTCAATTTGCTAGGCCACAGAAAGTAGATGATTCTGAAGCCCTTGCCTGCCTTGGTACCTTAAAAAAGAGATTAGAATGGGGAGGAAAAAAAAAACAAAAAAAAACACAAATAAACAAACTGTAAAACAATGGCTAAAATATATGAGACCTCAGAACAGCACAAACTTCATTAATGAAAAAATCTGTATCTTCGCTATTCTCTTCTGGGAAAATTAATCAGATGTTGCAGTTTCAGATTTATAGATTGCCATGGAAATGGGTAATCTGAGGGGATAGCCTCATAAAAACTTAACAGCAACACAGAGATAATCTGTGGGCTCACCGTGGCCATGTCAGGGCTAATTGAAATGTTTAAGAGCAGCACAGCTTCCAGGCTCCCCGCGATACATGCTGAAGACACGAATATAGACCATCTCTTTGTCTTGACTGGACATATTTTATCACTCTGTATCATGAGACTGTCACCCCAGACTTCTAATTGCTCAAACCTTTAGACACAGGGCACCTAATAATTGCAGTACCATGGCTAGCCTAATAATAAAGATAATTTACAGTTCAAAAGCAAAGGGTAATTTGTAATATGAATGGCTTTTTTGTGTCCCTAAGCTCATTTCAGGTCTTGAGGCTTCACACAGCAATAGCTACAGCCTTTTGCCTGAGTGTGTGACTTACTGGGCTGGTTTATTTAGCCATTTTGTTCCAGAGAAATACAGAAGCCACTGGATTTAGGGGAAATCAATGGAGTGTTCAGTACCAGGCAGATTAAAAATTTTGTCCTTATGAATTTCTCTCCTACACAAGGATATCTCCTGCACAAACACAAAATGTGTTACATTTGTACAACTTCATATAATTGGTCACTGAGGATACCTGTCAGTGTTACTGAAACGTACAATACCAAAAGAATGCTTAAATTATATTCGTAATTAGAATGGTGCATAAGTTACAGTGATGGTTTCATTATGATTGTGCAAGGGTTAGGTGAAAGCAAAAACAGTACCTACTGGGAGAGAGAAGACCAAGGACTCTTGCCTTTATCAAAACCAGGAGGAGATCAAAATGCCCGAGGAAGCATTTTCTCTTGGTAGCTGCATGCTCCAAGCAACACCTCCCACATGCAGGTCTTTTCTAAGTACCCTCCCCACGTTGCTCTGTCCTCTCCAACAGCCAGACCCACTGAGACCCTCAAGTCTGTGTCTTAATCGGAGTTTTCCCTTCCACGGCACCAGGCTCCTATTATACACAACCACATTTTTTCCCTTGCTTTTCTTTCTGGTTCTCTCATTTTTAGAATGAGAGCACATGCCACAGCTTCAGACTACTCCTGCCTTTTGCCTTGCCACCCACATTGCAAGCCTTATGAGAACAAAGCCTCTGTTACAGTAAAGCTTTAAGCTATGACAGTTCTAAAGAAAGACACAGTGCACTGTGCATACGAGAAGCATCTCTTCGCTCCTCAGTGAGAGCTTGTTTTTGGAAGAGACAAAGGGCAATTAAGATGCACATGTTTTCCTCATGGTGGTATAGCTCTGGACCTAACCACCAAAATCACTGGAAGCCTGCCTTACCCATCTGAGCACCTTCTAACTTTTTGCCATTTGCTCAGCCTGTCAGACTACTCCGGATGTATCAGATACATCCATTCATCTCACAATGGCAAATAGGTCTTTAAAACCTTGTTGACAATCTTACCACCAAGCCCATGTGCAATTTAAACATGAAAAAAAAAGAAAAAAAAAAAAGCAAGACAAGAAAAAAATGTTAACAGGGACCTTTCAAATGTGGTCACACTGACAAGACAGCGCTGGAATCTGGGTTTGTTTTAAGCCTACATTGTTTAAAAGCAGCAGGGGACCAAAATGATGATGGCATCATACTGGCTGAAGGGAGGAACCTGATTTGAACTCTCAAGCCAAATTCTAATCTCATATTTCAGTTTCAGTATTCTTCATTAGGAAACTCCCATAGACATCGATGGGATTCCAGCATGAGAAGGGCTATACAAACAGCACAGGAATCAAAATTTGCTGTATGGGCACCACACATGGAAAAGTTATCCACAGTTTCTCTCACCAGACATCAAACATCTTGAGAGAGCAAGTAAAGGAAAGCAATATTCATAAAATCAAAACCACAAATAATTAAATATTTAGTTTTCTAATCAAGTCAAGTTGCGTGTCAGCCCTTAAACAGCGTTTACAAGCACTTGATTTGTTTTCTGCATTGACTGTATGAGTACTCATGGGCTCACAGATCAGAACTTTCTTTCATTTGTTTTGAAATAACCTCTCTTGCCATGTCAGGTGGTTTTTTTCCTTATTTCTCGCTATTCCTTTAGAATCTTGTAAACCAGGTCAATTTATTGAAATGTCAGCTTTTATAAATATTCCTATCCAGCCAAGCCACTAACTTAACACACGCTGTAATTACAGAGCAGCCATTTATGGAAAGTAGCTGAAAGTGGGATAACCCTTCTTACTCACATTGAGAAATATCTTTCTCCTTAAGTGAACATTTTTATTTCAGTTAATTTACTTTTGGAATTCACTCTGGAAAATGTATTAGCAGTTGCAAGATCTCTGTGAAATCTTACTGCTTTTTCAATTAAGACTCAATCGTTCAAAAAGGCACTAAATATATCTGGGATTGAACATGTGCTGTCGCGTTATTGAAATTTTTTGTTTTTCCAAAATTAGGGTGGTCAGTTATAAGGTCACAATTATATGGAAACAGAAGCAAATGCAGTTGATGGGGTTTTTTAGATGAAAGTTAAAAAAATAAATAAATAAAAGGAAGAAAGAAAAAAAGAAAAACGCCTAGAAAAAGGCCCCACCTACACCTTCTTGAGATTAGAGGCAACTAAAGATTAATCTCATCATCATTCTTTGGTATTATTCCAAAATGAAAATTTAATCTATATTCTTGTATTCGGCAAGAGCTGCAGGCTTTTGAAAAAATGACAAAACAGCAACTAAAACATCATCAGGGAAATATGATCCCAGTCAGCAGTCAGAAACATGAAGCAGAAGCAGACATTACAATACAAAAAGAAAAAAAGTAAAAAAGTGTATATATTAGCAAGTTAAAGCATCATTTGAGTACTTCCTACTGTACCAGCATAGCTACTTGATATGTACAGCTTCAGCATGGAACAATTCACCCAGCATAGGAAAGTACTGAACTCTAGGCCTACTCTGGAACATGAGATTTATTTTAAAGATACCCTGGCTTAGAGCAGATAAAAATCAACTAGCATTTCATCCGAGTCAGTCTGCAATAGAATACTTTGCCCTATTTGACTCCCCCACAGCAGGACCGTAGATAACTTACTGTCCCCCCTTCTCACCCTCTCCATCCGTGTCAGTAAATATTTGTGTTTGGGAAGATGCTTTCAAAGCAGTTTGCTTACACGGCAATGCACAACATTCCCAATTGTCTGTGAGCAATAACGCAGTCTGGAAATACAGTAAACTCCCTTTAATTCACATCACCATTACTGATGCTTTGAAACTGAAAAAGGAAAATAAATCACCTACTGATATAAAATATCCACAGTATAGCTAGAGGCAAACAGCTGTTTTTTGTTTAAAATTAGGAGTTTGCCTGAGACATGACTGGATTTCAAGTCAAACCAAGCTACTAAACCAAATCTTTTTTATTCTTGCCAGCAGACTCCCACAAATAACTATATATAGAAGCTAGTAATTGCCCTGTTTTTTGGCTTGTAATGGAAATCCAGGTAACACAAGTACTCTGTGCTCTCCAACGATTAAGATTTATTCACTCTCTTTGTCTTGCCAAATATGAACATAATTTAAATCAAACAAGTTCTTAGTCTAAAGAATTTATGGAAGTCTCCAAAATAATAATAATAATAAATATTTCACAAAGCAACCAACCTCAAAAGAGGGATAGAGGGGAAACACTGTGTCCAGATTCCACATTACTCTATGTAGAACACAATTATACACTGTATGTAAACAAATAGACAGTTGGTATATATAAGCATACACGCAAACATCCATACAGAACACAGAAAAGACTCAAAGGTGTGTGATGAATGGTTCTGCAATTTTATCACTACGCTTTTATTTTATCCTACATACATTACATTACAATCACATGGTGAAACCTGTGAAGTACTCCAGGATTTATTTCAACATGGAAAAACTACAGGAAAACATGGAAATGTAGCATCCTTATCGTGTGGCCTTCTTAGGATTCTTTTTTATATCTATCACTTGCCTTCTTTTTTTTTTTTTTTTTTTCTCCTGTCTTCTCATTTTTAGAGACATGGTTGGATAACTTCTGAGAAAGAAGCAGTTCTTTGAGTACAAGTAACAGCTGGGAAGACAGATGTCATCTGTGTTACCATTTTGTTGCTTAAGGAAAACAAAACAAGATGGTAATTTTCACTGAATAGAAGTTTTTAAGTCAATTCCAGCTGTGATCATGTGATCAGCATTTAGTGTTTGGTCCATCAGCCAAGCACATCTGGTAAAAATATTCCTGAGGTGTGGGGAGAGAGGGGGCAGCTTGTGTGGAGATAATGCTCTATTTTAGCATGCCTAATAGTACGTTCTTCTGAAGGATTGTATAAAAAATATTTGTGGGCAGATGATAGAAGGGAAGAACATCAAAAATAAGTATGGGGACATGGTAGGCACAAATAGGATTGAAATGACTGAGCAATCATAGAGGCCATGTCAGAAGGGACAGATTTAAAATTATTCTGAGTTATAACAGAGTGCTACTATGAAAGTAAAATACACATACAGATGGATTCCTTTCAAAAAGGTTATGTTACACTGAGACAAGAGAACAGGAAGCAGACAACAGAAAAGAAGTTAATAATAGAAATGCTGCTAAAATGTGTCACCTAAAAAGTAAATGCTACTGGCAAATTAAATGCAGCTAAAAATTATTGTTTACTTATACACATTAATGAAAGACATAACATCTACAGAATTAAGTCAGCTTTTTTGCACACTACTGCTTAAAGCTACCTATACCATACATAATTCAATTTCCAGCCTTTCTTATCCCCACACCTGCATCCAAAACTGTGCTAAACTGACCACTCATGCATCCATTTCCAACTCACCTATCAGCTTCTGGTTAGGTGACTGAGCCTCTTTGTCCTATGTTTGGCTGCTCTGGAGACTGCTGTGCTCTAGAGAAGCTCACCTTATCTCTGCTGTGCTTGCAGGACTGCTGACTACATATAGCTGAAGGTCCTTAATATCAGGTATTGGATCTAGACATGAATTCTTGTTCATCAGAGAATAACTATTTAAGTCTTCTGAACTTTCTTCACTTAGGGAGTAAGGATTTTCAAAGGTTTTGTTAGTGGGTGAGAATGTAAAGAACACACACATGGGAAGCATGAAGTTAAAAAAAAGTGCAGGAATCAGACTAACTCTTCTATGTTGCTGAATAGCTGCTCAGCTGCTAATTAAAGAACCAGGTGTGGTTAGTTCCCATGTGCCTGTGATTTATGCAATTCCCCCTTCACAAGGTAGCTTGTTGTTTGTTTGTTTTTTAATATATAAACATCCTATAAGAGAGCTCTTAAAGATGTAAATCTGTGACTTAAATCTGGTCTGTGGTTCACTGCTTTAGAAGTGATCTGTGCAAAAGAAAACATCTGGAGCTGAGGAGTCAGTTGTTCAGTGCATTAGAACAAGCAGTTTCAGGCTACTTTGTTACAGCTGATTTTTACTTTTGCCTATTACTGCAGAAAAACATGCGATTCTCCAGCTGCTGATAGGCTGGTAGAGCCAGCAAAACCTAACTACATTTGAAGAACTGCAATTTAGTGCAATTATTTGGAAATAAACAGTCTGTCCTGTCAATTAAACAGCATTTAGGTTACATTTTTGATATATCACACAATCAGGCTTCAGGGCTTCCTTTGTGAAAGCTTACATTCAGTTGCTACTGTCTGTGTAACAAACAGCAAACAAATGGATCACACAAAGCTAGTCTTAAAAGGATTATAAGCTCTTTCCCATCTAGAAGGTACACAGGAATTACTGTTCACCTACACAACAACATTCAGTGACAGTAGACAGTTATTGTTCCTTTCATTCTTTGCAAGACCACGGAGAAGCACAGAAATGGGATTTAAAACATTACAAAAAATTCTGTCAGGGAACATCTCAATTCTGTGCAACTCAAAGGCACTTTCTATTTGACATCGTTTTCGTTAAAAGACCAACGCGATGTTGTCAAATGTTATTCTGAATGTTACCAGAGCTTTTCAAATTTTTTCTTTTGGTTCTACCTTCTCGAGCTTTGCACGGCATCTCAATACTGAGGTCAAGGTGGATTTTCAAATATTTTTAGTCAACCACAACATGTGGTGAATAAACTGTTCCTTTGAACTACTTCACTTAGTCCCATGGATGACATACAGTATCTAGGGATTCTATGCTTAGATTTCCCATTGTTAGACTATATTTTCAGCTGTATTGCAAATTACTATTCATATTTGTCCAAAGTAGGAACCAGCCCATATAAGCCATTTCGTAAGTCTAAACAAGTTGCTTCTCTCTGTGGGAAGAGTATCTGCTACTTTAATTCACATCTTATATTGCTCGTGAATGCTATATGCAAAGCTAGAGAATATTTCATAAAAGTACCATCTCCTCCATCGAAGTGTACAGCGAGGCCAGAAGAATGCTGTAGTAAACAGAATGACCAAGAAGCCAATTATGTACTTTTTGTGAAACATACAGATCAGTGCTGACTACCTCGAAATCTTGTGAAACAGAATTACAGCCAGGAGTCCTGTCTGGGGTATTACACAGATTAACTCCACACAGGAGCAGAAGTGGCAAATAATGCTTTTGGAACGCAAATAAATAGCTGTGCTCAAAGATGCTATCAACCTTCAGGTATGACGTGCTTTTATCAAAGAGAACTGCTAAAGAGACAAGCACACTCTAGGTTTGCATCCATGACCAGCACTTCTTGCGGACCACATCACCACCTGGCAGTTTGTTGCAGAAGTGCTTTTGTACAGGTGTTCCCATGGCTGGAATGCTTGGTTTTCTGCCCCTTCTTCTTCTGCCCTCTAGAGCTTTGTATGGCATCTCAGTCCTGTGTGTCCATTTTTACTCCCTTGTTTTTTATTCATTCCAGACTGCACTGAGACCAGGGCAGAAATGCAATCAGGAGATTCTGTTCTTAAATTTTAACAGAAAAAGTTTGAAAAACTTCACATCTTAACACAGTCTGTGAGAAAGGAATGAAGCATTTGGCTTGCCCTCTGCAGTACAAGATTTGGGATGGAAACTTACGAAACTCCCCGTGTGTATGCAATTTGTGCAGTAGAGACCATTATACCAGACTATGCAAAGACAGTATTTAATGACCCCTCAAAAATCCTCAGCCTGTCTCTATGTCCTGCGGTACAACTCTGTTTGCTAAGAATTTGGTCCACTTAAAGGAGGATGGGCTGCCTGAAAATAAAGAAATATTTACCTGTTTCCAGCAATTACACTACACTCGTTCTAAAGGGGAAAGCTATGCAGCGCATCCCACTTGCTGGAGAAGAGGCAGCCTTCTATACAATCTCCTTGCAAATACCTGCAGATACTTGAAGAATGGCGTTTGTTAATGCAGTTATATCTTGAATGAGTCCTAATCACCGAGAGAGAAAATGCCTTTAATAGTGCCACCAACTCCATTTACTATTTATTTCAAAATGTGCAAGTCCTATTGCCAAAGCATCATAATTGTTTGATTTCAGCAATAACATTCATAGATCAAACTAACTACAAATAAGTTTCCCACCTTCAGAAGTTAATAGAAGTTAAGAAAAAGAAGATGCTTTTAATCTGAGTTGTTTTCTTCCTCCGTTATTTATCACGAGTCGCCACCAGTGAAGGTGGTACCTATATCCAAGGGAATGTAACACCACTACTTACATTCTCAATAAGCAGAACTTAAATCCTGGCAGCAGTGACAGCCACTTGTGATTGCTCAGTGCAGCCAGCAATGTGACTGCAGCACTTCTATATTCAGCACGATGTCCTCTCTTCATACAAGCAGCACCAATTAAAAGCCAAATCCCACCCTGCCTCTAGTATGCCTTACATGGAGTATGGAGGAGAGCAATGCAATTTGTATTTTGACCTGCTCAGCTTTTTGTCCTCACCAAAATGTTAGGCAGATGCCACGCACAGGGAGAGGCAGAGGGAACCCAAGGCCTCGATTCCCCCAGCAGCAGGCAGAAGGTCTAGGGCTCTTGCAAGCGTGGGATACCACTGAAGCCTGCAGTGACACTCCAGGACCTGGGTGGAACTGCAGATCCACCACCTACCAGTCAATTACCAAATCCCAACCTGAATGCTTACAGTAAAATCTTTGTAAAAAGAGAACACGCAAAGCTTACTGTACCTCACATTTATGGCACACTACATATCAACAATGCTTTCATGGAAATAGGGGCAATGACTGGATGCAAGGAAATGGAACTGATATCACAAATGGGAAGCTGCATAAACAGCACAAACAGGATCTTTCTGAATGGACAGCACAGTTACAGCCGTGGGACATACTTGCTGCTTAGCAAGACAGTGGCAAAAAATCAAAATTATCACACGCCTCTCAATCACTTTTCCCTCTATCCTTGAGTAGCATATAGCTGTTAGGATATTGCTTTACAGTTAAGGAATTTAAACTCGGGATACTCTCACAAAGTCAGCTCATTTCAATATCTCAACAATGCCAATGCAACAAGATCATTGCTAACATGTGTGGGAAAGGGTCACAATCACCCTGCCAGCTAATGCCTCCAGAACCAATTGTAGAAGTAACACTTACAATCCCCTCATCCATGCGTATCTGTGCAAGGAGCTACAGAATACTCTTCCTTATAAAAGTTTGCAGTAAAAAAGATATCTTTTTAGACTTCAGTATGCCAACTTCTGTATCAGTTCATTGTTATGTTAGGGACACGATCAGGACATTACAGAAAAAAAGTACGCAAGGAAATGACATAAACAGAAATACCTTCCTGACTTGGTGGATTTAGGATTATAGCTAGTTAGCATCTTTGAAAAATGCACACACCAAAGAATTATTTTTCATGAAAAGCATTCATGACTATATAACTACCTGCCTAGGCAGCTGAGAAAAAGAGCTGACAGAAGAGGCAGGCAGCCCATGCAAACGGAGCAAGGAAGTATTGTATGGTTTTGATTATTAAACGAAGATTTTTGTGTTGGGTATTTCACATCCATTTCTCTTCTTGGACGTCTCTGTAAACTCACTGTCATCCCAGAGTTCAGGCGCCTCCTACAAGTCTTCCTGGACAGAATAAAGTACTTGAGAATTTAGAGGTTCTCTGCAGGTTTTAACCCCTGCAACACAACACAACAACCCCTGCAACATGGAAGCAGCTTCACTGTTGGCCTTAGAAAAAATGTACCACAAGCATAAATTTCCTGTCTTGTTGGGACAGCAAAATTGAGGACTAACTATCCTTTCTCATTTCTAGCAATTCTGTCAACTTTTCTGTGGCCCAAACAGCAGGGATCTGTAGAGCAGAAACATACCAGAAAAGTTGATTAGGCTCCAGGAAAATTTTAATCCCGGAAAAGTTCAGGTAACTGAAATAAAAAAAATCGCTCCCTTTAGGAAGAAAAGTAAACTTAAAGGCCAGATTTTATAGCTGCATAAGAGACAGGCTGTGGCATCTCTCTATTTGTGTTGGTGCTGTACTATTTCTTACATTGTTCACAGTTACCAACTACGCTCAGCACTCAAGAGAGATCACACAGTAGTTCATCATCTCTAGCAGAAGTTCCATACACCAATTTCATTTCAAGCATGTGCAAAAACATAAGGAAACAATATAATGAAAAATCTTAAAAGAAAGAATAATAATTATAATAGAAAAATATTTCCAGCACAAAACGACCCTACTAACTCTACTGGGCTTTTGAACCATACACAGCACTGGCATTGTGCCTCCTTAGGGGAGACAGCTAGCCAGGAGGTTGCCATGGGCAGCTGGTAATTGCCTACGCACAATGGGCAACAGAGATTAAGCTCAGGTATTTGAAGGTTTGTTTTAAAAATATTTTCACCATATTTAAAAAATAAAGCAGTATTTTATTCTTCATATTGAAAACATTAAGCCAATTTATTCAACACTAAAGCACTCCTCATTTCCACAGGTCACCCCTGTAACTGCTTCTCTTCCCGGGTATCCTGCCATAGTGTGTGCACCTACTTGTGCAAGGCTGCTGAGTCTGGGGAATTCCTTTAAGTCACTCAAGTACTGTGCCAGGTGTTTGTTAGGATTAACCTTGCAAGGACTTAAACAGATTGGGGGTTTCTACAAATTGTTTTCAAATCCAGCTCTTAAGAGTGGATGACAACTGATATGAGTGCAGAGCGTTAAAGAAAATCCTCTCTCACGTATTCATATTTGACTATTTCACCATTGTCGTTTCCTGTTTCATGCTGGAGCCAAGGGGTTAAGGGATGTGACCATTTTTATGATGTAATGATAAAGAAAGGCTTCTTGTCTTAAGGAAAGCTGGCTGAGGTTATATTTTCCTAACACTACCATGAATGATTTGGTTGTGGTAAAAGGCCTGATGCGTTCTATGCTATCAGTAATTTATAAGGTCATGGAAAATGTGATACGAGATGAGAGATTTGGGAAATTTTGTTTTAAGACTGTGGCTGAAAACTCTTCTGTCTGACATGTACGCGTTCCCCCTGGATTGAGTAACCTTTGCAAGTTTTCCACAAACTGATTCTGCTGAATAGAAATTGATTAATGAGCACAGACACAGAATTGTCACAGGAAAATAGCCATTGAGATTCTGGTCAGCAATCACTAGCCCTGGGGTCAAGGAAGATCATGGACCAACTTAGCTGCTAAAAGAGCAGATTTCATTTTTCTTCTCACAAACTTCATTTTAACCATGTCCAGCGGCATTGGTGCAGACAAGAGTCTGTCTTTGGCCTTTTTGACAAACCCATGTTCTGAAGACTTCTTAGCTATGCTATAAAAATTCCTTCAAAGCTATTATTTCATCAGCCTCAATCCCCTCCGCCTCAAAGCTTGTAAAATTATTTACACCTGTCTGAGATGAAAGAAAAGCTGGAAATAAATACTGCCTATCATTCTAGGCTTTCATGACATCATCTGTGACATTACCTCCAAAATAATCTTACCATCAGTGTTACCACTTTCTCTGGAAAGTGCATGCTGAGGAGCATCAAGCTTACTGAAAAACAGATTCACTTCACTCCATACCATTGACAGTTAGTGCAACCAATCATTTTTAGCCTTTCACATAATACAAGAATCAAAAGAGCTTTCTGCAGACCACGTTCCAGATGCTTGCCTCTGCCAGCCCGAGAGAGAGGATCTGCAGCTAAATCAGTCCTCAGGGCTGTTTGAGGATGTGTCATGTTCAACAGATATGAAAGGACAAAGGTGGGGAATCAGTTCTCCCCCCCAGTGCTGTGGCCACGTGGTGCTTTGGAGCAAGAAGGATGTGAGAAAAATAGGAGCAGGAAAGGAAAGCTATACTGACAGCAGACTGACAGTAGGTAAGTGCAGAAAGGCTGGAGAGACAGTAGTCTTGAAAACTGAAATCTTCTCTTTGTCCAAATGTTCACTAGTTTTAGTCATTGTGAAGAGAAAGCTAAAGGGTAGATGTTATCAACAGATAACTCCATGACAGACTGCAACAAGGTTACTTCCCTACTACACCGCTATTCTGCTGCTGAGGCCTGAAGTGATGCACGAGCAGCAGCCATGCAAACACAAGTGAAAACATTACCTTTACTAGGAGAGTGAACTGCCAGCCTTCGAGCACTGACATTCTCACTTGATGAGGACATTCAGAGGAACTGGAAATTCCAACATGAGATCCTTTGCTTTGTACCATTTGCCATACATTTGTTTATCAACTTTTAAAAAATTATCATAGATTGAAGCACATATACCCTATTTCTAGCTAATTATTTTCAATAAATGAAATGTCTTACTCTTCATTAATATATTTTATAGAAGGAGGGAATTACTGGCTAGTAATTGCTATGTCACCTTCTTGTTTATTAAATTATTTTACATTTTAATGTTGTCATTATTGAGATTTTAATATACATAACTGAAATAAATTATTAAATGCTTTTTTTTTTATAGACCAAACAGTTAAAAGAATTATCAACTACACATCCAATAAAGAAAACACGCTTTCAAGTTGTTTAATTTCAAGTTACTGACATTCATCAGAATTATAAAAGCAGGTCAGCGGTAGTTCTAGCAGTAAGATATTGGAAATTATGTGAGAGTTGTATTACAACATCATTGCATTTTATAATTCAAGCTGGATTTCTAGAAAGATGGAAATTTGGGAATTATTAATAGAAGTTCATGTTTTATCAACTCAATTTAAATTGCATTTTTCTGTTGATTATTCTGTCACCAAGGAGATGCTTTATCTGTGGGGGGTTAGATGTTTTTTTCCCTGTGAGTTCCTAATACATTTAGTAGAGATATTTTTTTGCCTTCCTTTAAAAACAAAGTTTACTGATTACTCAGCAGCTCTACAGTTTTAAACATCAAAAAAGTGTTTTTGTTTTCTGTTTGTTTGTTTTTTAATTCAGACTTCCTATTTCCACTCTCCTTTTTCTCGATGATTTCCATATTCCCATTATGTGCTTCATGGGCAGACAGAGTCTCTATGGGGTTCTTTAAACAGAAATTACACGACTTGAAAGTTACTTCATTGATGTGAACATCGTTAATCCCTAAGATGCATTTCACTCATTGAGCTAGGGGGATGATGGTCTTAAATTTCAAAGTCAGAAGGCTCCTGGCATTCACATCTCTCTGATGTAAACTGCAGAAAGATATTTAACCTCACCAGATTTCCCTTTCCCTGTAGCAAGTTGGGCATCAGTAACTTCTCAGGGATATTGTGATAAAAAGCCATTGCTTTCACATAGAGTATGGTACACAGATCCCCTACTAAGACTGGTGACATTAGTCCCAAACCTGGAAGTCCTATGTCCGTGGGCAGCATGGCATCTGTGCTACTAATTTCTACCTCTTAGCAAGAGTAAACAGGTAAGTTGGAGAGCTGTGTATGTATGTATGTGTATGTTATCCCAGAGGAAGTGGGGAAGATCTCTGTGGCCTCATGTGCCCACGGCATCCGTAAGAAACAAACAACACAACCCACCCTTTATTTCTATATCTGCTTTGTGCTTTTGAGAATGTTAGCCTTACTATTCCATGACTGTGCTTGTTTTCATTTGAACTGCACTGCAAATCAGGTTGATTTTAAAAGACAGGAATAAGTCATGCCAAATACTTCATGTGGAATTAATTGTATTCAACACATGCTTGCATATTTTTGTTGCTCTTCTTAGCCACAAAAATAAAAGTAATCAATTAACCAGAATTGTTTTGGTTTTTTTTTACATAAAAAATACCAACTCTTCAAATCCCAAACTGATAAGTATTAATGAAGTTTGTGCACAAATGCAGAATCTACTCCAGGGTGTACCTGGGATTTTTTCTCCAGTGCTCTCACTGCAACAGTAATTGAGATATAATACATTATAACAGCACCTTGCATCTGAAAGAAACAGCAGGGAGAAACAGGTTTTTCTGCCTGGGAAATAGAATACTTCTTGTTACAGTGATAGTCAGACAAAAAGCATACGGGCCTGAGCACCTTCGCTGGGATTATTTTCATTAGATGCCATAAGGTCCCTGGGTACTTGTACAATCAGTAACACTTCACAGAGCCTTCAGTTCTAACAAATAATTAGCTAAAATTGAACCAGAGGTTTCTTACATGCATGTCATAGATTTGATATGAATAATGAGGGAAAAGGTTAACAGCGGGTCATAGACAGTTCCCTATCTTCCAGCTTATTTATTCAGTGAAATGAGAAATTGATCACATTATTTCGTATAGAAGAACCTGATTCATTACAATCAGCTCTGAATTGGCAGTTTTTGCTCTAGGCAATTTCAGAACATTACTTATGCTTAAACAGTTACTGGTAAGGTCATTTTACAACTTGTAATCACCTCTCTGACTGCTTCATGACCATACTCCCAAAAGTTGAAGCATATGTGAAAATTGATAAAAGCATACATTGAATAGGAAACAGTTCAGAGCAGCTCAACAAACACAACCACACAACTAAAGCAGGGAAGAACACGGGTGTACTAGAAAATACTGGGAACATATTAATTCTTGTACACCAAAAACACATGAAGTCATTCCTATTTTAGCAAGATACCTGATGGAGGGAGAATTATTCCTATGCTGCATACAATGTAAACCAATGGACAAAAGGACATAGGAAAGGCAGTGGAGGCAGCTACAGGTAAGGAGCTGGAGTTGGAGGTGATGCTAAGGGGCTGAGGGACATAAAAGGTGAGTTATTTCCCCCAAGAGGAACAGTGGTCACTACTCTCTATTTTGCTAGCACATATGTGCTCCATAATCTGGAGAACACTTCTACCCATGGTCCCCTTGCTATACTGGTAGGACCACAGCCAGTGCATCTTTTCACTCAGTCCCTGTTCCTAGGGACTGAATGAGAAACTGCAAGCCCTGCAGGACCATGATCAATTTATTCCCAAATATAGCAATGTACTGGATGAAGCTAGGCTGAAAGCTGCAGGGTTTTAGAACTGCTGTCATGTGGATGTTGCCACGTTCACATACTATTGGGCTCTGGGTTAGATGGCAGATAGTCACCCAAAGTACATGCTGTTCTTCTAATAAAAGGAATGGGTTTGTTCAACTATTTCTTCAAAAACAGAGCCTGTAATTCAGGTAATGCACCTTATTGCATGCTATAAAGAGAAGAGCAGGGAGATTTTACAAAGTGAGTTTTGATGTTTAAGAGCGGAGGAAAAGAGAAGTACAGAGCTTCTGACAGACTTATGACAAAATGATGTATGCTACTAAAGCTACAAGTACAAAACAGAAAAACATTACTTATATATTTCAGTTGGAATAACTTTCTCAATTATGCCTGTTAGCTGCTGTGCCAAAAAAGGCATTATCACCACTGCAATCCATTTCCAAAAAAAAAATGGAGCTTTAAAAAATAATTCTGGTTGATAACTGAACGAGGATATGTTCAGAGATAAAATACAGCACAAAACATAGTCTATGAATTACTTTTTTTTAAGCACCTGTGTTCCCTATACTTGTGAGGCCAGTGCTCTGATCCACAAAAGGATTTAAGCAACTAAAATGAGATTAAATGGACTTCTGTATGTTTCTGCCCCTCACTTCTTCAAACTTCATCCTGATCCTGCAGATGCTTGTCTATTAATTGCTTATGTGTCATTGATTAACTGCTTAATGGTCTGTTTTGTGCTTGTTGAAAACAACCTTTTCACTAGCAGAAGAAAGCAGTTGGAGATTATCTAAATCAGCTGTTTTCTTATGTTCTCTCCAATGCCAATCTTCCAACATCAGACCAACACATATCTAATAGGAGGAAGGTTCATACAAATCACAGCAGTCAAATGCCCTTACTCAAAATGTGACCAAAGAAGGAGACATCTCAATTTTTGTTCAATAAGGTAAGGAACACATGCTTAAAACCTTTCTTAATGCAACAATTCAGAAAAAGTTTCTTGCCTTCTAAGAGAGTTCACTACTTATCTATGCAGACGTTGTAAAGACATACGGGAGTATACTGAGCTGGTGGAGAGGAAGAACCCAGGATTCACATGGATAGAGAAAGGATAAGATGACAAAGAGGATTCTCCAGCCCAGTGATTCAATTGTAAGAGAAATGTTATGGGTTCAGGTTACTTGTTGGGTATTCAATGATTTAGTTTGGACACTGCTGTAGAGGCAGTTTCAAGGCACTTCATTCTTTCTGTTTAATTTAGGGCCGTGGATTTCACGGGTGGAACAAGATACTTTTAATATTTTGTTCTAAATCCATTAAATTCAGAGAATAAAAATAAAAACAAAAATAGCATGGGTTCGTGTGTTGTTCCTGAAAGGGCGATTCACTGCAACTCACTAAAACTGGACACAAAAGACAAGAGCAAATCTGAGCATCTTCTCTGAAAAAGGTCTAAGTGATCTTTCAGCAGTTTCTACTCTCCTTTAATGTATGTCACGGGGTTTGTGGATGCTTCTGACAGTTTAAGAAGAGGGAGAGCAAATCTAAAACTAAACATGTAACACACACAACTGCAGCTTTGATAAATACAGCTGTATTAAATAAAGCTATTGCTTAGCCTTGAAAAAGCTGCTAACAGCAGAGATGTAGAAATGCGGGTTCATTCTTAAACAGCCCTAAAAATTGCAGTTAAAGCATGTCTGAAACAATCATATCATGAGAATTACTGATAGATGTGCAGGGGATTTTACTGTGTGCCCACTAGAAACTGGGCTTCGGCCTGCATCTTCCTTATCTTTGGGACACTTAATTTACTGAGACTTGTGCAGTCTGTGTAAGGAATGAGAAAAGCACAGTTAAAAAGGAAGTAGGAAGCATCTAGTTGACAATAATAGATAAGAATCTTCACAGATATATTTGCAAATGTTTTCACCTGTAAACAATACTTCTAATGTTTCTGTGAATGTGAGTACATTTTATCTGACTTTCACAGCACGTGATTGGTCTTTCTGGTCAGCTTATCTGAAGTATGTGAGTAAAACATCAACAGTAGCAAATACACACCAGGTCCCTATTTCACATACTTACCAACATATCTCATGCTTTCTAATTTTCTTAAAGCTATTCCATTTTGTACCAAAAAGACAAGATTCATCAAAGAACTTGCCACTTCCTCTAGAATTGTCACTCCCATTCCATCCCACTTCAGAAAAAGCTTTGGTGTAGTTTCCCCCCCTGTTTAGGTTCTGTCATATTGCTGGGCTGCTGCTTATGTTCCATCACACAACACTTTTGTATAAATGCAGCAGTTTTGGCTCTGGCCAAAGCTTCTCTTGCAGCAGGCTCTCCATCTCTCCACAGGCAGGATGTGGTAGCCCAGATGCCACAGACACATGACAGCAAAACAGATTCTTCTTTTATCCCCACCCCTTTTCCAGAGCTTCAACTTTGTCAGCACTCCGGATTTACAATTTCTATCTGCTAGGACATACAGTATTTCAAACAGCTAGGCGTTCCGCAATGATTCTAAAAGCCCAGAGTTTTTCTGTTTTGTTTTGAAACTCTAGCTAGCACAAAGGCTACGTGGAGCTAAACAAAAATAGTACATACATACACAGTTCCTTCCCATCCTCAGAATCTCGGAGTCACTCTCATCATCTGCAACAGAAGGCTAGATAAAGAAGAAGGGAGATTTTTGCTGGAAAAAATGTGTTTGTTTTTTTTCTTTTTAATAATGCTCTACATTTTTTGGAAGTCCTTTCAATCCCACTCTTGCTTAGACTCAGTAGAACTGGCAAAGCATTAAGACCTGACTATTTTGTTATCCTACTGGAAATCTTCTGCAAAGATGAGACCATTCAATTGTTCTGATTTGTTCCTATATGCATGAGCATTATCAAAATTCAGCAATATTTTGTATTTGGCACAGGAACAGCTCTGAAAAACATCATAGACATGTAGAGCTCATTCATCACTGTGGCAATCTCTTAATATCTGTGAACTATGAGATCTCAGCCACAATTTAGATACCGCTTGTAGACTGAATCTCCAGACTGGCAGGTACACATAATTCATATCTAACTTTATCTTGCAAAAATCCTTGCTGATCAACTCTCTATGACAGCATTCAGAAATATTTCCTTATTTCAGTACTTTTACTGGTATGGCTTATCTGACCCTCAGGAGGTATTTTTCACGAAAATAAGGGATAATTTCTGTCCCAGGTAGTTAATTACCCTTGCCCTTACATCTCTAAGTTGCAGTGGTGGCTGAAAATATTTCACTTGTGTACTTTTTCCTACAAGATCAAAGTTCAGTTCTACAAAAGTTTAAATAATGAATAACTTTGCAAATGTTATTCATTCAGATGTTAAAAACTGAGCGCTATCTAAAAAGACAACATAAAGAGACTATGAATAAGGCATATGAAAAATAAAGTATTTTTCCCCTTTGGAACCACCATCTCTGATCAATATCTGTATTGGACCCTAAAGTGAATAAGCTGATTAATTATGACAAAATATGAATATTAACAAGTTGACAGCTACAGTATAATTTATGGGTTTAAAGACAGGCCTAGAATCTGCTTGAATTTTAAACAAAATATAGATTACAAAGGCTGCAAAACTGTGCAGAGTTAGGTGTTCCACCTTTTATTTATTGCTTCTAGGATGGACTTTCTCATCAGGGAGATAAAGAGATAAACTAAGCATTCCACCTAATACTTAAATCTAAAATTAAGTGACATTGCAGAAAGGTGATTTTAAACGACTTTTGTTCCAATACAGAATGAAAATACATTTTGAAGATAGAACACAACAAAATTGTGACTTCTTTACAGGCTAATTCTAGACAGACCTATCCCACATTGGCTGTACATTCCGCTACAAACATCAGAGGCCTAAAGAACAGTTAACATCCTATTTCTGTAGCAATTGTACCATATCCTTGCTTCATTCAAAGGTTCCTAAATCCTTATAATAAATCGAAGATATTTCATTTTAAAGACTAGCAGATTCCATAATGAGTTAAGCCTCTTTACAGTTTATTTTAATAAAGCACAGCTTTCTAAATATACAGAGGCAATAAAACATGCAGGTTGCAGCAATAATATGTTTAGTAGCCTTGCTTGATAAAATGGAAATGTTTGCATGTTTCAAATTACGAGCAATTTAAAGTAGGAAGTAAGCAAACTAGCTCTTGTGTTATGAAGCTTGACATTGTTAAGCCTTAAGAGAACACATACTTCAAAGTCATACAGACTGAAATATGCCCTGTAAGCTTGGCAAGAGGAGCAATGCCATAATGATGTACTGCACAACAAAAATCACCACAAACTTCCATTTCAGTGCAATGTCGCCTGGCTGTAAAGTTTTTTAAAAAATCTACTACTGGTGTTGCTTTAAAAATTAATTCATCCTTCATTTTCCTTTAAAAGATCAGCACATAGGAAAAACACAGTGCTTTAATCTGGATATAAATAATTCTACATTATAAACAGTAAAAATGGTACCAGTATTTTAAGTGAAATTACAGAGCCTGAAGTATTACTTGCTAATAAATTTATTAATAATATCAGGGAAAATAGCTATTATTATATCCTGCACCAACTGGAGACACTTTTTTGTTCTCCATGACTTTGTAATTAACTCTGCATTCACACCTGTGTGTTTTCTGCTAATGAATACCAGAATTAAAGTAAACCATAGCATTAGAAATCTAAAATCAATTGTTCCTATTTCTTCGTAGAATCGAATACAATTCAATTAAAATATTGTCTATATGAAATGCCACAAAATGCTAAGAATTGACTAGAAACACAGGAGAAATAATAAAAAGAAAATTTCAACCTAAACAGCCTCTGACTCTTTACTTTAATAGTTTGAATTTGTTCATATAAATATTGTGATGCCATGAATGCAAAACCATTTGCATTACTGTAGTTTAATTTTGCTTATTGTTGACTATAAGAGGCACTTAATAAATCTTACTTTTCTTTTGTTGATTACTCATCTAGTCAAAATGTGATGACAGATTATAGATAGCTTTCTTATAGAGCACACTGCATATGATACATGAAATGTTGTTAAGTGCTTATAAAAATATTCTTGACAAAGTATCATCATGGGGTTGAAAATTACACTGTGCATATCTGAGAGCTCATTAGGTAAGACGTGGATGATGCTTGTAAGCTATCTGAATGAGATATTCCAAACTCACTACTTAACAGCAAATCTTAAATCATGAAGGTGCTCTTGAGTATCAACAAAAGGCAAAACACATCAAAAGGCCTGGCCTGTAACCACACTGTAGCCTCTGCAATCCCACTTGTGACACTACCCACTGCCTATTAGGAGAAATTGTTAAAAACATGTGACGTTTTTATATCACATTCTGACACTCTCAGTGAAGTTTTTCTATCTGGCACTCTCTTCTGACACTCAGATCTTTTAACGAAGGACTGAAGCCACTGAATAGAGAGGAACACAGAGATACTCTTCCCTGCTTCAAAGATGCTTGCTTAGCAGCTGTGCTGGCAATGTTGCACAGGGCACCAAGTGGGGTAACTTACTGTGCTGGGAAGGAGATCAGACTGCCTTCTTTGCTGCTCTGTGCTGCTACTGACGACAACTGTTATGTGACTCCATAATTCTCTACTACATCCTGATTCACCATGTAGGCTCCCACACCGATGCCTAGAAGCTTATGGCAGCCTGAAGTGTCATTAGCTGTGTTTAAAACATAAGAAACACCATAGTGTACGCCTGGGTTGAAAACAACCATAATGATCATCTGGTTCCAATCCCCTGCTATGTGCAGGGTCGCCAACCACCAGACCAGGCTGCCCAGAGCCACATCCAGCCTGGCCTTGAATGCCTCCAGGGATGGGGCATCCACAACCTCCTTGGGCAACCTGTTCCAGTGCCTCACCATCCTCTGTGTGAAAAACTTCCTTCTAATATCCAACCTAAACCTCCCCTGTCTCAGTTTAAAACCATTCCCCCTTGTGCTATTGCTATCAATCCTTGTAATAGTTGTTCCCCCTCCTGTTTATACGCTCCCTTCAAGTGCTGGAAGACCACAATGAGGTCTCCCCAGAGCCTTCTCTTCTCCAAGCTAAACAAGCCCAGTTCCCTCAAGCTAAGGAAGTAATTCCTCAGTAAGGAAACAGACTTGCCAAATGCATTCACATAAAGGTGGTGATAACAGCAGATATGAAGCATGGGGGATTTCCAAGTATGAACCTTTGCATATTGGGTAGGAAATTGAACCTTCCCCTTCAAAAAATCCTGAGTCCACCAGCAACTCAGTCCATATTCAATCAAAGCAGAACACCGCCCCTTCAAGCATACATGATGTATGCAGTTTGCCCTTTCCCCTAAAACAAGGAACATCAGTCAATTCAGCAGAAAAATGCTTGTGGATTTCTGTGGGCTTGTGTCATCACAAAAGGAACTGACCAGTTTGATCCAGACTATATGCAGGTGATATGTCCATTCTGCTGATTCTGATTTAATAAGCAGCCTCAATTGGCTATAAAATAAAAACCTGCATCTTTTTTGGTTTGGCTTCTTTTTGTTTGTTTTTGGAAGTCATGCGCATTGAGAATCAGAATGCTTTGTCAGATAATGCTTTCAGTTGATGCTTTTGAAGACATGAATGCACGTAGCTCCTGACAATGATTATATGCACGTGTCCCATATAATTCCAAAAGCACACCCATTATGAAAGATTAGTACAGTTGTGCTTATGATGTATTTAGGTCGTCTGTTACTGAATATTTCTACTGTCAGTACAACAAAAGTGTGATGATCACAGTTAAAGCTTAACAAAGAAAATGCTGTCAGGCAATTAGTAAGCTGAAGTCAGCAGTACTAAAGTGAAATATATCATGTTTGGAATAGCAGAGTGGTTTGCTTGTGATAAATGTTGAAACCAGTCCTCATATACAGAACGTACTAGCCTTGGAAAAAAAGTTCAGCATCTGCAAAAAAAGCAAATCCAAAACAGCTTACACTCATCATTAGATTTCTTACTGCTCTTTCCAAGACAGTCAGTCACTGGGCTTCCAAGATAGGGAGCATTCATTCGTTATTGCACAATTGCCTTTTGTGCACCACCATACCACACCTGCAAAGACATTACCTGTTTTAGGAAAAAGGAGAGTCTATGAAAAGAATCATCTCAGTGACTGCAGAGATTTTGGGGAAAACACAAGTTAAACTTATTCTTGAAAGACAATTACATAGAAGTATAATCTGGCAAAGCCTTACAGATGCTTTGTGTTCCTTTGGAAAAAATAGGAAGGTAGACATACAGTAAATTTTAAAACAACAACAAGAAGAGATTTTTCCAAAGTCTTTAAGCCTTCCCAAGTTTACAGCTAAGCAATTACAAAAACTATAAACAGCACGTTTTTAGAAAGAAAACAGTGGCTAAGTTAGGTACAGCCTAAGCAACAGAATTTCAACACAAGTCAGTCAATACTGGCTGATTTATAGCTGGTCTCTGTTCTAAATGTATTGCAGGTACAGTCTGAACTGCTGGATTTAATCCTCCTTAGAATTTTTCAAAGTAGTGAAAAAAAAACCTACTAAAACATGCTATAAGAATATAGGGCTGCTCATCCCCAAATAATCTAAATGAATCTAAATAAAAAATAAGGCATACCTGGAAGAGAAGGAAAATAAAAAATAATCCCTATTGTACTTCAGAGCTATTTAAATTATCAGAAACTTTCTCAATATCAAATACTCAACATCACCTAAAAGCAACATACAAAATGAATACAAAATTCTGCAGCAATAGCTGCAGAAAATTACAGGGATCTTACTATCCAATCTGCCAAAGAATTAGGACTGTGATATCAATATGGAAGTTCTATACCTGTAACTGAGTGTATCAGAAAGAATTGGCTTTGCTCTGTTTTAACTAGTGGTACCAGCAGAATATAAGTAAATTAGTTCTTATTTTAATTTTGATAATAATGAAAGCAATCTAGCACTGATTTCAGGACTGCAGCATTAGGGCCTCTGTATCCATCCTCAACAGCCAGAAATACTGATGCTACATCTTCCCTGAGAACAGTAATCAGGCTACTTAGACTCTAGCTTTCTGCATGTGCTGTGCTAATCCCACTGGTTTCTAGGTGAACACCTTTGTTACATCTGATTGAGGATTTTTATCTTCTCAGTGTCTAGAATGAGAGAAAAATGGAAGTATCATATGAAAAGAGTGGATCTTGCTTACTGGAAATGTAGAAGTGAAGTAGTGAAATGTGAAAAGACAATATAGTCTGCAAATTCCAAGATGGTCTGTAGAAGTTTACTCAATTTAAAAACTGGCTGATTGACCTTAAGAACAAACAAAAGCCACATTTGGATGAAGCAAGAGGAAAGAATCCAGAAGGCATGGTTTACGCTTTTCAGCCTAGGCCCAATCACCCTGAAGGTCGAGGTTCACTACTGCTACATCTGTGCTGAGGTCTTTCAAGAAGGATGCTGTATATTCATATCACTTCTTGAGTGAATGTTACATGAACAGTGGGAAAGTGAGAGGGGATAAAAAGAAATAATAATCTAAAGAAGTAAGTTAATGAGCTTTTCCAGAATAGGGGGAGATTTAATTCTACTATGTTTCTAAGTGGTGAATAGATACCACACAGCACTGAGAACTGAGGTCTCTCTTTATTGCTCAGATATGCTTTGAACTGCCCAGAACTGAATTCTGAGTTTGTAACTCTTGAAAGCTGGATTACTAGTATGTAATATAAAATGATGGGAATTCAGCAAAAAAGGGTCTTGTTGAGATTGCTAAAAGCATCAATACCAAATGCTTGGCAAGTTAACAATGGGAGGTACAATTGTTTTCATTTATGAGGGGTATGGACAAAAAAAAAAAAAAAAGAAGTAATAAAAACTGCTTGGTGGATTAAGCTTTCAATAGTATTTGTCATTACAAGGCTTACGGAGATTATTTAAAAGAAGGAAAACTGGAAAGAGCGAGAAAAGGAAATGATAACTTGGCTGAAAATTCTGTGTTTTGGAGAGCCTCCTTCCAGCTGTTTGAATGGACCAATGCCTTCCCACAAGCTTGCAGTGAGTAATCAGTGAAGGTGACCAGCGAGAAACAATAAGTAAACCACATCCTATAAACTGCAAATCACATAACCACCCTAACTGTTACAATAAGCTGGCAAGTGTTCTCTGATACTCTGTTGGTATTGTTTAGTGAAGTTTGTGCCTGTAATGGAATCCATAAGTAAAAAAAATCTCTGGTGCTTGGCATGTTCTGCAGATGGCTCGACAATGACAAACCCACACACACAGTTGCACGTATCTGGCCCAAAGCTTTTTAAGGCTGTGTTTTCAGAACAGGCAGCCAACAGTCAGATGCTCTGGGAAGTCCACCATTGTTATTCCATAGCAAGGGAAGGAATTGTCTTCTGGCAATTCTCTGCAGCAGAAATTTTACATCTCCACTAATTGCTATGTCATTCATTGAGACACAAACTACCGTCAGATGCTGGCTGTGTCTGTGCCACAGAGGTTTACTGGAAGATCACTGACTTCACACATTCTTCATGTACAAGTAGCAGGTACTGTGCAAGCGGGTAAATATCTGCTAAGATATTTAACCTTACAGAAAACCTTAGAATTTGTGTAATGGTAAGTGAACTCGTAAGACAGAGTCTATGAACGCTTGATACTGAATTATAAGACATACATATTCTTCACTGTGGTTTACCAACCATCTAAAATTTAGATATCAAATGTAAGTCAGTTGCAGTGGTCTCTCACTATTCCAAGAAGAGGTGCATGCATCTTAAAATGAGAGGAAACTCTCTGAAATGGTTAATACCCTTCTGCCAATGCACCCAGGAGAGGCAATCAATATACACATACCTGTGAAAATCAGATGAAGGCAATCCAGTGTTCAACCTGCTCTACCATGCAACATCACTATCTGAGGGCAGAGCTCTGAAGATGCTGGTGAAGTTCCAACTGAACCGTCTGCATATTCCTATAAATTGCCCCAGTTTCTGAGCCATGTTACACTTTTTTATCCTGTTCCATACCCTGTACCCCAGTAAGCACGTTCTCTTACATTCTGCCCTCTCCCAATAAAAAGCTGCATAAGTTCCCTCATTTTCCAAAGGTCCCTCGCCTCGCCCTTATACAAGGCAATGAGATTATATTTCTGTTTAATGCATTATAAGTGTTTTTGATATCAACTGCAAAGAAGGAAAAAGAAATAAACATTCCAACAACTCTCACACGGGTACCAACTACAAGTGTTGCACAAAACAGATCTCAGGATTCTGTAGGAAGCAGAGATACGATCAGCAGAGTACAGTTAGTCACCTGAATGACTGTCTGTTTAATTCCTTTTGATCGTGCATATTTCCTTATGGTGGCTCTGTTTCAGCTTTTAATTATTTTCTAGGAGAGATGAGGATGGACCGACCTGTTAGCTCCTTTGACAGTGTTAATTGTTTTCACAGGATGTCAGCCAACACCAACAGTATGTTATTTTTCACAATGAACTACTTTGATAGGCAGCACTACAACCACATCAAAACAGCAGCAACACTACTAATGACAGCATTTACCTCTCATTCGGATTTGCATGATGGCAGGCATGAAGGACTTGAATTCACTGGTAAGAAAGACAATGGAAATGAACAGAATCCATTTAGATAGGTCACTTTTTTTGTCTGTCTCTCCTCTCCTATTTAGAATAACTGCACCAAAAAACAAACCGGGATATCAGATGACATCAAAATGACAGAAATGCGAGCAGTGTCTTAACATTCTTGTCCTAAGTACAAATTAATTACTTTAGTTTATTAATTTGTGTATCCTGAAATTGTGTGCAAATCATTTTGTTTCCAGATTTATAATGCTCTTCTACTACCAATGGAGACAAATCCTAGTTCCATGGAGAGTATTTGACCATAGTCAACCAGAACACTGCCAAAGCAGCAAAGTGGCAAGGAGCCATAACTACAGTGCAACAGCTGAGTTCAACTAGATTATTTTTTAATACTAGCATAAAATAATCTCACCTAATATCTACAAGATAAAAATAAAGACCAATTACTGATTGCACTGGAACTGTTCACTCTAATTCCATCTGAATCACAACAGTAGAATGAAGTTTCAGTATAAAACCAAGGCTATTTTATCTTTTTCTTATTTCCTTTCTTTTTGATGATATGTATACATATCTACAAATATATATATATAATATATATATATATATATATATATATATATATTCTTTTTCAATCGAGGCAATTTGCTGAAGTTGTCATTAAATATAAATGGATTATGACCAATTCTGCCAGACAATATATGGTGTTCTAAGTGTTGCAGTACAGAAGCATCTTTTCTGAGTCTACAGATTTCCACCCAGCAAGGGGTCTTCAGTGTTTTCTAAGCATTTATACATATGATCTCACATCACAGACTTAGCTATTACACAGAAACAGTGGTACCTTCCACTGGCCACTGTTATCGACTGTTATTGACATATGCCTTTAATCCTTTGGATGCTTCAAAAGATGAAGATTAACAGAAAACCTCAGAACTCACACCCAGGAGATAGCTATTTGTCAAAAAGTTGATATTATTGATGCTTACAAAAGAAGAAGAGGAGTGTTTATATAATAAAAGTCAGGTCTCGCTTGCTTAGACTCCGGAGTTTTGATGGTTCCCTTGCTGAAGTATTTGATGCTGAATTTCATATAATAAATGCAAATTGTTTGATCAGCTTTGCATCTTCTTAGGAGCAGCCAGTATTAATAGGGGTTTTTTTTTTTCCTTAGTTTTCTCCAGAGATTTTCTTCCTAAAGTCTTTGTTTCCCTTAGAATTCATTATAAACAACATAATTATATGTCTCTTTCTTCCTTGATTGAGAGCATTTCTTACAGATGATGATTTACCACTTGGAAATTACAAATAGTATGAATAGATACAATTATTATATTGTAGAATTTATTCCAGAATGTAATTTATTCCAGAATATTTAATCCAGAAATGCAGATTAGCTGAACTGTTCATAAACTGTAAGTAGGAGGGTCGCATTCTTTCCTCTAATCTTCATATGTGACCCTTGATACAAATTCAATTTGTTCCCCAAACCAAATTAGAAGTTTTCTTCTGGAACGTGGGATAGATTTAAGGTTGGGACGAGCAGAAATGGAAATGAAACACAATTCAAAATGAACTACAGGAAAGAATTATTTTTATCAGGAAATCACCATGTTTCAGCAAGATAGACTGTGCTCCAGCTGAGGTTTAACTGACATATACAGCCTAACCGAAAAGCTTCCCATTAATTTTGACTAGACTTTGGTCCAATTTAACAAAGATGCATAAACAACTCCTTTATTTTCCTCTTCCCAGAATAGGATAGAAAGGTAATAGAACATTTAAAAAATTTAAACACCATTTGTATGAGACTAGCAGTGTTTTCAGAGTCATCTGTTGCCATGTGATTTATTTATGGAAATGCTGGTTTCTTTGCACGTGGTTCTCTACAGCTTAAAAAAAAAGAACCAAGAATAACTTTTAAAATGTTGTACATGGATGCTGTAGTATTTGTTTTATTGTTTCTGTTTTTATGTAGATTTTTTTTTTTGCTTTATTTTACTTTTGAAACACATTCAAAATAAAAATGTAAATCATTTATTTTGACAGTGGTGTTAATTAATCTGTTACTGAACCAAAGCTTGGTTACTTATATTTACAATAATATATTAACTCTGTGACTGTACACATCACATTAATTGGCAGTTACTGCAGGTGCACGTGCACACTAGGTAACTGCACCAAGGGCTGCATTAGAGTCTGCTACAGACAGTATGGCCTGAAGCCCAATTAAATCAATCTAAAAATGCAATGACTTCAGCAGTCTTGTGCATACGCATTTGAAACAGATGGCTGTTCCAACAACCAGTTCTAAGTATTTGAAACAGGCTCATCTTCTCTTCCAAAATGAGGGCCAGAGCACCCACTAATGGAGTTAGGAGGGGAAGAGAGGGAGCCAGGGGAATTAAAGATCAAAGAGCTGCAATTAGGCAATGTTAATGAGGAACGCACTCAAAAGCTGAGTGAAATCAAAGTTGAAGCTCATATTAACTTTAGACAAGGCACAGCTAGGCCAGAGCTCAAGAACTTCTTAATTAAAATAAACAAATAAAAAATCCCACAATATTTTTCAGAGAGGTTTACCATTTCTTTCATTGCCTTCAACCTTCAAATGAAAAAAAAAAAAAGAACTCCTATCCCACAACTCCACAACTTGCCACTCAAAAGAAATCTTAAGTAAAGCAACAAATGTATATCAGCATCATATAGGCATGATGCACATGCATATCAAGGGCTAAATGGAGTCAGAAAAGCACTCATTCCACAAAATTATATTGATCTATACAAGTAAAACAGCAAAACAAACAAACAACAAAAAACCCTCCCACACAATGCCAACAACCAAAGAAGAGAAGTCTGGTAATCACAAGAAGAATGCAAATCCAAAATGTAAGCTTCTATAGCCTATCACCAAACCTATACCAAATAATTCCAAAGAGGTTAAGGAACACACATTCAGCTGAGGCACTATCTGCTACTTCTCAGAACACAATCTCTCTCTCCACGTGCCTTCCCTTATTTTCACTTCTTCCTGTGAGTTACAACAGCACCACGTAGCTTTCACAGTGATGAGTTTGTAGACTGGTTCATTAGATCAAGTTCAACTTAAATGTCTGCTCAGAGAAAAATGGCAGTATGCCAAGTAATTGTAAGTCTCAAGTGAGGAGGCAAAAGTCTAATGTGCCAGTGGCCTAACAAAATGGGTTCCTATGATCACAGAAACACCTAGGTTGGTAAAGAACCTCAAGATCTTCAAGTCCAACCATATTCTATATATTTCTGCCATATCCTGTAGCTATTTGATGGAACGGTTTCATGAAAAAAAAAATAAATAAAAGAGGTGCTGTGTCCATGCATTTGATGGCAATTGAAATGCTTCCTCCTGGTAGGAGAGATGCATTCTTTGCAGCTGAGGCATAGAATTCATTAACAGAAGCAGTAAGAATCAGAAAGTAAAAAAAAAAAACAAAAAGTCTAGTAAACAAAACCTAACAACAACAGCAATCAAGAATAAGAAAGGTAATGATCCCTGCATGTGAGGGTAACGTTTTCTTGTCTGGCCAAACAACACTGGTCACGTTATTGTTTTGCAAGTCTGCTTCTTGAGTCAAATATTCAGATGAGAAAATGTTTAGACAGCACACCATCAGGAGTTTGCT
Organism: Perdix hodgsoniae; assembly: GCA_035772895.1. NCBI lineage: Eukaryota > Metazoa > Chordata > Aves > Galliformes > Phasianidae > Perdix > Perdix hodgsoniae. The sequence goes on from JAPSGF010000031.1 coordinate 5,077,814, forward strand.
GGTGCCTTTGAATTCTACATTGCAGGATTTTAAAACAGTTGTTTGATCCTAGTGTGTAAGAATGACTTCCGAAGATCACACAAAGAAATTAAATCAACAGTTTTATCTGATGTTTGGACCAAGGTTTGTTTGTTTGTTTGTTTTACATGTAGAAGTGTACACTAGTCTTGTTTGAAATCCAAATATTCTGCAAAAATTCAAGTTATTTATAAATTATAATATTTTAGCTAACTGAATATTTTTTTTTTCAGACGGGCTCTTTTGAAAGGAGCTTTTAAAATTCAAATACTTTACAGTAATGAACAAAACAGTCTGTAAAATCCAGAGGATAAATAAATAGGCTATTGAGAACCTGCAAAATGGAAACAACTGTGAAAGTTCAAAACGTTTCACAAAATCATTTTCGCGTTTTTCAACGAGCTCTGGTTACACACTAACTACAGTAGACTGACTTCTAAAAAGCAGCTGTGTTTTCCACCAAGGGGTGACAGCATTTCATTGTGGGATAATGTGTGTAAATGATCCCGTCATTATATAGGATCTGATCTTGTATTCTTTGTGCATCCTAAGTTCACACTGAAGCTAACTATGTGTTAACAATAGTATTCTAGCCAGATTCTAATGTGGTAATGTGCATTATGCCTACCTAAGTTTCCCAGTTTCCCTTGTTTCACTGAGATATAGCATTCTATTTTCTGCTATTGAGCCAAAATATTCAAGAGGAATTTTGCCATAGAAAACTGCATTTTTATTATTATTTTTTTTTTGGGGGGGGTGATTTGCTAAGATTTTATGCAAGTTGGTAGATTTCCCTGCTGAGGTAACTGCACCTTAACAGCTCCTCCTTTACATGTTGTGGAATCCGGCAACTGTTCAAAAGCAGGCGGACACAATCCAAGATAGGTCAGGAAACAATCATATCAACTCAAATGGAAATATAAGAAGCCATACAGGTGCTGGACTATCATCACCCAACCTGGAATGTCACTGAGACACTTGATCAACACAATTACTTTCACAGAGATAGCCAGAGGTTCTTCTACTACCACACTGGTCAATGGACAGCAAAGCATATATTCCAGTGCACAACTTTAGAACAGGCAAAGTTTCAAAAAATACAATTCTTCTACTCTGATTCTGAAGAGGTTTTGCAATCAAAAGTTCAAATTACTTCAAATAACCAAGAAAGTGAGGGTCTTGTGAAAGAAGACCGATGCAAATGCGAATTTTAAATACCAGAAATTCCATACTTCTCCTGAAGAGTAACTCAAACATAAGGAAAAAAAAAAAAGAATATGCCCAAATTGTGGCTTGCAGAATCAATAATATAAAACATATCTCCATTACGCTGATTTAATTAAAGCTACATTTCTTTAATCCTTGCCAGAAAAAAAAAAAAAAAAAGAAAAAGAAAGAAAGAATATGGCTACAGAATTCATACGCCTACTTTACTTTTTATCTACATGACCTGCTTAAAGGCCTAAGCCAAGTTTCATTAAAAATTATTGGTCTCATAACTCTTTTTCCTTAAAGAGTCCCATATGGCACCAATATCAAGATAAAATTGTGGCAGTACAAAGATTTTCCCTCTCGTATTTTTAAAAAGTGCTATGAAGTGACTTTATAGCAAAAGTCAAAACCAGTGAACAATGGTGAGATCTCTTTTGAAAAAGTATCGTGGGCAGCTGCCTGAGTTTGAAATAGGGTCTTTATCTGAAAGAAGACACACAACAAGATTTCTCACATCTAAAACAACGTACTGAGCTATACAAGTTCAGTGGAATACTATCCCCTTCTTGGAGGGTGCTTTGCTAACACTTATTGCGGTATTAAGGAATTCTTTTCTATTACTGTGGCATCTGCTAAAAACGTCAGATGTGATCACAGCCCTTGCAAAACAAGTATTTTAACAACCAAAACCTTATGATAGGTTATATTTCAGTGACTTGGAAACAACACTGCATTATCTGAGAAAACAGCACAGATGTTGCTTAATAAACTCTTCAGTTTATGCATTGTATTAACCTCATGAAACATTTATGCAAATCTTGTATTAACAAAAGGTAAAAGAATCATTATACATTATCAAGAAAACAATGTGACAACCTTTTTTTACCTCCGTATTTTATGAGGGCATTTTAACTCTTTGGGGTTTCTGTTTGGGAAGACACAGGCAGGGGCAATACAGATTTTCATCTATTTTGTTTTCAGTTCTGCTATCATTCCTTCCAGCTGATTTCACATTTTATAATGCTAATAGTGGATGTATGGTTTTGAGTTTCTCTACTGTCAGCTGGTCAGTAGGTCTGGGGGATATATTTAATGGAATCTGACAGCTGATGGAACTGATCTCATTGAAAGGGGATTTGATATGTGGGATGAATGTGGTGACCCTCAATTCGCCATATTAATGACCATTATTATTCAAACTCTTGCAGCCAATATAACTCTTTCTTGGACACACCAGTACATGGATATAAAAGAAATGACTTATGGATGAGTTAGTCCATATACTGGTTTGAGTGCCATTTAGATAGCATGTCAAAACAGATTAGCTATTTTACCCTGAGAGAAAATTAAAGGAAAAGTCTTTTTACCCTGCACTCTTGTAAACAAAGCAATCACAAAAATGGATAGTATCTCTGGACGGTCAGAAATCCAACAAATACAAACACCTTCATATGTGAGAAAAAAATAGTAGTTTACTCCAGAGTATATAAAATAAAGCATAGCTATCTGATGCTTTAGCTGCAACTAACAGGTTTACTATTGGCTACCCAAATAAATTGATTATAGGCACCCTTCGCATGCAGATCATTTCTGGGAAGAAAAAAATAAATACAAACTTTAATTCATGCAAACCAGAATTTAATAAGGTACATCAAAACTGTAGCAGAACACAACATTCTGCATTCATTTGTGCCAGAATACTCACTGTTTCTTTTAATCTCTCTGCTTGTTGAATGCAAGGGAAATATTGGGCACAACCAGATTTGTGCATGAGAAGACAAATGATGCTATATTCCAAAATACTTCTTACATTTCTGTGATTTTTTGGAAGAAAGGGAGCTAGTCACAGATGATTTAAAAGGCACATAAAGAATACAAAAGGAAAGTTAAACATGTGAGCAAGAGTCACAAGGAGCCATTTGCTATTAAATTATACAGACTTGCTACTTTTTTTTTGTCAGAAATAAAAATCTATTATTGATCTTGAGCACTACCTCCTATTTTGAATGTCTTTTAAAGCCAAGGGCACTCTAACACCATTTAATCAATAAATGCTTTCACATTTTTGAAGCAAATATGCAATTTGTTTACAGATTTTAAAGGCTACTAATGCATACTGCCTTTTCTCTTCTATCATGTTTGAGAGTAGTTCTACACTATCCAGCTACGGTGCTTGCTGTGCTGGGCACTCTGCAACTGGTGTTATGGTGCTTGTGGTGCATGAACAATATCAGCTCACTGCAATTCTTTCCTTTCTTGCTTCAACAATTTCTGCAAAGGGAGAGAATGCTCAGAAAGGAACCATATACAAAGTGATGCCGCCACCACCACCACCAAAATAATGTGTCAAAGCACTCAACCTATACATATATAAGTATTGCAGCATATGAGGAATGCACCAATAACCTTTAAGTTATTAAGGAAACCATCTGAGAAAGAGGATGTGATTAGATCATAGCAGTGAGGTTCACATTTGGTTTCCATATTTTTGAGGATTTGGTCAACATTATAATATCTCAATTACTGTATGGTTTGAAAGGCTTAACCATATGATGACACTCAATTACTCATTCATCTAGCCAAAAATGTTAAGAGCCCTTGAAAAGTCAGTTCTTTAATCTTTTATGAATCATCTTAATCTAAACGTTGTCACCACATGGCCAAGGGCACTGAGTATCATCATCGGTTTATGTTCACTTTCTTGTTCATCCTCTAAAGAAAATTCTAGCTTAGATTGTATGTGAATTTTAATATCCACACTATTGGGACAAAATAGAAATTGGAATAAAGATGGACTTGCAAATTGACAAGAAACACATGCACTTAATAAGCCTAAAAGTTAATAAGAGAAAAAGTTTATTGTGCATGCTATTTTTATTTGCAAATTTAGACCCTAAATACTCTAACCCACAGTCATTCTTCATAAACCTAATGTAAACTGTCTTCTCACCTTCCACAAGATACGCTAACATTTAATTTGTTCTGCTACTTATCATTACATATTGCAACTTTAATGAAAACAAAATGAACATCCTGAGAATAAAACCATCATCTGGTATTCTGTAAATAACAAGTCAAGATACATGCATCTGCAATAGGTTCTCCAGAGACAAAAAATAAATTACAATAACGCATCTTTGATTCTTCTAATTTTTGTTTCAACTAGCGATTAAAGTTCAAGCTAGCAGTAAGAAGACCCTTCTAGTCTCACTACTTCATTTATCTTTTCCTATGCAAGAACCATTTTATCTCATCTTTGTTAATTTCTAGTTCTCAAAACTTTCTATCAGTGATTTTACAACATGAAGCCACCTGTACCTGTATGAGATTCTGCATTACAGAAACAAAACAAAACAGAACAAAAAAAAGATGAATAAAAGACATACAATTAGAAAAAAGAACTTAAATAGGGTCAAAGCTCTCTGCACATCTACTATCACACAAAGATATTTGGACTAGACACCGTGACCATTCCACCTTATTTTAAAGGAAACAAACATAAAATGGGCAAAATTGAACAAATCTCTCCTTAAGCTGTTTTTGTTCTATTTCATGTAAAATGAATATAAAAGTCTACAGACTTTAGGACCCTGAACATTACATAATCCCACATATTGGCTTGCTGAACCTGAGCCACAGCTGTTCTGATAACAGGCCCTTTGAAATCGCTGCAACTTGGAATAAAGGCAACGTTTGCAGCAATGATGTTACATGGGTGGTAAATTTGCCACTGCCACACATTTCTAAATTTTCTTTGAGTTGCTCTTAAGTGAGTGTGTATAGTACTTTGAACACCTGAAACTCCACTACTTTGCGCTGACAGAATAGTCAGACTTCAAATGAAGTGGGTGAGTCCCACCACTGATTTAAAAAAAAGGTGGGTTTCAACATGCCCTAAACTTGGGTTGTATTTATTGTTGAATCATGTGAAAAACAACTGAATCCAAGTCCATAGTACCACTATGAATGCTACTCTCTCAGAAGAAATGATCGTGGCCCCATCTTTTTTTTGTTGTTGTTGTTTTTTTTTTTAAATTAGTTAAACATGCTTGCACAACTCCTCGCTGAGGACTGATGGCACTCTTCTGAGAGAAGTTGGCAAAGTAATTGAATTTCCTCTGCATTTCTGGAACTACTGGGCCTAATGAACACAGCAGCACTGCTGTACTAATTCCCCTCTGCATCAGCCTTAAAGCAGTTATTGTTCCTTCTATAGCATTCAGTCTCAAGCATTTGCAGAGAACTTTTCTTAGCAACACTATGGTTCAAGGAAATTTATTGGAGTTGGGAAAGGCCAGTCAGAGAAAAACAGAATTCCACCTACTTTGTGTAAAGGTCTTCCTATTATTCTCATTCTAAGCCTCCAAAGGCAATAAGCCAATAAAGCATTCCCACTAGATACACCATATGTATTAGACTTAGGTCATCTGAACATCTCTCAAAACTTCTGCTATGACTTATTAATATTTTATACCTTATTAATTTCTGTTGATTTAAAAGGTATTTAAAAATACTAAGTAAATAAATAAATGGATGAATAAATAGATAAAGGCAGCAGTAGTTTCTTCTGTTCACAGAGCTGCCAAGGCCAAACACCCTGGATTTAAACAATTTATTATATTCCGGTTGGTTCTCTGATACGTCCAAAGTGACACACTGTGGTCAAACTGTAAATTATAAAGAAGCTCAATTAAATTGAAGCTGCAGGATTGTATTCAGTAGTAGCAGACACCAACCAAAGCATTGCTGAGACTGCCTGGCTAAGTCAAGATTTTCATTATGTGACAGTATTGACTGAAGAAAACAGAAAACCAGCTTGGGTGTAAATCAATGAGCTTCTGCTAGGCTTTCACAAAATAAAAGACCTGCTGGATTCAAAAGTAAAATAATCGATTGTGTTACACTGAACATGCTGAAGATTGCAGGGAACGATTCCAGAACAATCCACAGCCATAATAATTTAAAAGTACTGAAAAAGAGTCAGGTTTTCTTATTTGACCTGAAATATTCAATTTTTGAAGATACAAATGGAGACAAGATGTAACAAGTGCAGGGTCCTGACAAGTGAGCTAGCTCAGCACCAGACAACGTTATTCCGAAAGGAAATCTCAACAGAAAATTACCACATGATAAGTCAAAAAGAGCGTGTATAAGTAATTGGTTATGATAATACATATTAGTTTTGATCACTTGTGGCTTTTTTTTTTCTTCTTTTTTTTGAGCTAATTCACTTCGTTTATTAAAAAAAAAAACAACAAACAAATCAGTGAACAAATAAGTCCAGTACATACTGGACTGAATGAATGATGATTCAAGCCATAATACATATACATATTTTTACCTGATTTATGTCATCTGATTGAGATGAGTAAATAAAGTTCAATCCTTTCACAGAGGATCAGAGTTATCCTTCCCCTAGTTTCCAATCTGACTAATTAGATATTGAAATTCAATCTACAAAGGCGTAATTTAAAATGGTTCCTTTCTCTTAAGGTTTGGCTTGGGGATTACACTGAATACAAATTCTTTCCACTTCTTTGAATTATATGAACAGTCAAAAACCTTGCACTAAAAAAAAACTACTGCAGCACAGTATTGGTGGTGCTCTCAGACATACCAGCTACAAATAAAAAATTCTACATCTGATTGCTTTTTCATGTTTTTAAAACATCTGGAATTATCTCCCCAGTCCTGGCAGGAGAGTGCACATGTGAGGTGTTGGTAACTTAAGGATTTGCAGGTCCTCAGTTCATTCAGCAATCGAGTAGATAAACTGATGAGAAAGAGGACTGCCCAAAGTGATGTGTAAAAAAAATATAACAACTTGTTTTTGCTAATATTACTTTCAGACAAAGCTAAAATGAGGTTTCCTTCAGTCAAATGAGGCTTTAAGAGGTTATAAAATGCATTTCACCCCATCAAAAGTAGCTGGTATTATATAACCATAACCTCTTCCCTAGACAACTATGCTTCTGAAAGGCACCGAAACATGCATAATTATAGGCAAAGAAACACTAAAAATATACTCTGTACCACACACATGCAGCATAACAGCTTGATTTCATCACAGCACTTAAATGCAATATTTTCCTGCACAGTATTATATTAATATGATAAAGAGCAGCCAGCCAAAAAATAGCTGAAGAGCTGCAAAGTGATTTCAGAAATTGAAAAGCAATTTCAAATGTTTGGTAAGCATTAACTTGCTCGCTGCACCCTATCAAAACCAGCTGCTGGCCCATAATTCTAACCTTTTCCCTTTCAAAAATACGGGGCCTTGAAATTCTATATTAATGAGAAATGAATATGGTAATTGAAAGAGTAAATGTAATTATAAAAGAAACTTCCCATAATCAAAACCCTCCCCTTATTATATCAGCCTGTTCTACTAAAGGAGCAATTTGAAAATGTGCTCCCATGCAGCATGCTTCTATCTCTGTGAAGATATTTTCTGAAATTTCAAAACACTCTTCCGTATCACTTGGTGAACGATCTCACTGAACATTCACCTGCCACATCTCTAACTAGCGCATGTAGCAGCACACTGCCTGGAATGTATCTCAGCGTCGATTTCACATGCGTGCATAGTGTAAAAAGCACCCAGATCGTGCGATTAAATTGAGATATTTTCTTCTCCAAGAGAATGAAAGAGTAGGATGGCTAAGGTAGAATATATTAAAGACTAGTCACTATGCTGCTACGCTGGCTTTTGAAAATGCTTCTGTATGTCTAGCCAACATCCAGGTTCATTGAGGGGCAAGATGAGTAATATGAATATCTTTCTTTGTAAGACCTGAGAGTCCTTCTGGTACTCGTGGCCATCTTTAAACATACCAAGTTGTTTGCTCACATTGCGAAGACAGTCAGATATCCAGCAGGCAGTAAATTGATTTCCAACCATTTATATGCAGCAATGTGGAGAAAAGAATGTGTTGAGGAACCTGGCCACCATGCTGTATACCTTCAGATAAATACAACCTTCACGTAAGTACATCATTTTGTTTTCAATTCAAGAATCAAAAGCTTGGCTCTACACTGAAATACTGGAATTGTGTGGCACTTTTGAATATCCTAGGAACACCCTTTCAGCATTTGTCTCTTTTCACTTTCGGATCTCTAACTAGCATTCCTTGTAATATGTTGGATATGGCTGAAAGGAAGGGGCTGCCAGTAAGCCTGGATAAACTCACTTTGGTACTAGCACATTATTATATGCTCCATAAAGCACTTCAAGATGTCTGACTATTAGGAACGATCTGTAAGAAATTGAAGCTGCCATTGTTTGTAAATTTGCAAACTTCACTGCCAAAGATCTCAGTAATTAACAGCTTCATGCACTGCAGGGTTAAAGAATAATAATTTCTATTGATAATTTTTTAAAAAGTCATCAAAATTATGGAGACTGCGAGTAAAAAAAAATGTACAAAAAAGTACATATTATGCAAATTAACAATACATTAAAAATGAAAACTACCCTTATTCCGGATGGGTCTTCCCCTGATTGTGACTATGAGAAAAATTCTCTTCTGACTGTTTTTTTTTCAGCTGGTGATATTCAGGACAGCAGGTCAGCATTCAAACCATGAGGAAAATTAGACAGAAGCTTCATGCAACCCGTGAGGGCAACTGCTGAGCTGATGGAACAGTTTATGCTAAAGACTCTCTTTTGTCACTGGAAGAAGTTAAGAAGTTGGGGGCGGTGGGGGGGGGAATGGTTGAAAAAAAGTGCAGCAAACATAAAAGTTGGTCTGCATTTTCACTGAATTCATAACAGCCACAAGTTCAAATGAATGAACATGTAATAACAAGCACCCTTTTGCCGTTGTGACACCAGGAAGATGTCCGAATGCATTAAAAGGAACAACCCAGTAGATGACGTACCACTGGCATAGCTTACAGTAATCTCTGAAGGCAAAACAGGCTCATAAATTATACAGTCTTCAAAAAGTGTTAAAAGGGCTTTGAACGCTGAAATGCAGGGGATATTCAAGTTGCACGTGAAAATATTTTTTGCATCTACAATGCTCCCTGAATCTGTTATCTTACAACACCCCCATAGTGTTCCAAATGTACATATACCTATTAAAAGAGTAAGTGTAAAAGCACAACTAAGAGCAAGCTTCTTCATTTTATAGTTAAATAGCAGCCTAGAACATGAATGCATAACCAGTAACACTCCAACCTGTACCTGTTTCCTCCTTCCCTTCTCCTGTAAGCATTTTAGGGCAATTCTGTGCAGGATGCTTTCTATCATGATCAGAAAAAAATAAATGTAAGGGTTCGGTACAAAAGACTCTTATATATCAAAACCTGCAGAAACCAGCTCAGAGAAAACAACCAACCAGTCAGAGAGAAAGCAAGAATCTGAAATCACCTCTCTGATCATATGTGGGCATGAGAACTGAGGTATGAGCAGAGGGTTTGGGTTTGTCCTGATCTCTCCACACACCTTCACTTCTCCTTTCCCACTCAAGTATGTGGTGGGACTTTCACCTTACCTCACCTCTTCACAAAAATAGATGAAGTTCCGTATATTACAGTCAAGCTTTAAACAAAAATCAAGTAACAAAGATCAAGACGATCACATTAATTAATCATCTTGCATAATAGCTTCCTACGTAAGAGCCTGCATCTTGGATCAAGAGTGTGTTTCTGAGAGAATCATCTCCATTTACTAATGTTGGAGTACTCACAGAACAGGCACAGATTTAAAAAAAAAAAAAGGATGAAATCAAACAAAGAAATGCTCCAGGGGTTCACTCAATGGGCCCCAACCTCTCATAAGCATTCAGCCCAAGGAATCCCACAGAGGTAGGTCATAATAAACCCCCCCTTTCAAATACAGCGTCTTCGGTACCAGCCGTTCTGTTCCACAAGTCCATTCCTTTTGGGTCACTCCACTTATTCACGTAGACAAAGCCTAGGAACTGCACACACTAATCTCCTTTGTGAGTACCTTTGTCAAGATATCTACTGCCATGAGGTGTTTTTTGTTGTCAGTGGTGGTGGTGGTGGTTTTTTATAGTTGACATTTAGTTTCTTCAAGGTATTATTTTAATTGTTAAAGTTTTGCTTGAAATGATTAATGTGTATAAATGTATATGGCAAGTTATATATTAACAATTGTATCCCATAGGTAAAAACAAAAGAAAATCGTTATTACATTTAATTTATCAAACATGTAATAAGAATGTCATTACTCAATCCTCCCTGCTATATAACTATAAACAATAGCCTACTTCCTTGAGCTCCGCGTTGCCATAAGACCAAAACCAAACACACAGTTTCAGTGAAAAAATTACTCCTTTTTCATAATTGCCTAATGGAGTGTAGAAAAAGCTTTGAAAGTCTACAAAGGCTAAAACCATGAGTAATAGCTTGATGTATAGGTTTTCAGCAATAATTCAGGTATACTTAGTTTCTGTTCTTGAGATATTTTCAAAACTTTTACTCACACAGTTGTCCAAATGTAGCATCTCCAAGCAGAATACCCTCAAAAATGGGTGTGCAGCTGCTTCAGAGGCAATGTACAAACATTTGGAATAGAGGAATGGAAGGGAGAATACATCTTAAGTTGCCATATCATGCTATCCATATTCTTTCAAAGGAGTCTGGATTTTGCTAGCCATTATTTAGTACTGATTCTGACACAGGGAATCCCAGAAGTTTGGAAAGAGTCTGTACTGGGATTTAAAAACAAAACCTCTCCATTATTCACTTTGCATAGAATGAAACAGTCTTTGTGGTTTGGGTCTTTTGTTTCTTTGTTTTTAACTAAAAAAATAGATACTTCTGAAAAATGCAGGAGAGCCTATAGCAGACCTTTATAAACACAACTAGTTGAGATCAATTTCAAAATTGGTTGGTTCTCTCTACTATTCCTTATATATATATTTGTATGTATACGTAAGGCAGGCAATCTTTTACCAACACCAGAAGTTGTAACTACTTTGAGTTGCTCTTCCCAATGATAATTCATAAACAAGGCAGATTAGTTTTCCCGTTTGTAATAATCTTCATTCACAACAGCACCTTCCACATAGCCATTTCCTCACTAACGTCACATCTCCCCCAACTCATTCTTTCTCTCATCTCTCTTTTAGTGATGTTTATTTCTGCTCTATCATCTACACTGCTTAATGATTTTAATTTCATACACATTTAGACAGAACCTGTCAATTCCCATAACCATCAAAGCCCATGAGTTCATGAGATTTGAGCAGGAGAAACAAACAGCGTTAGCAGAAAACAATCAAAAAAACTGTGCAGTTAAGTGTTACATTCTCATATAAAAAGCTAATCAAATAATATGACATACATCTAAGTTACTGACATCCAGAAGCAGATTTTTATATTTCCATTTAAAAGAAACTACACTCAAGTGCTCATGCACACATACAACTTGCACATAGTTTTCATATTTTCTTCTGAGAACTGGAACCTCTAGAGGGAATCAAATAAAAGAGCCCTTGGAATATATGGATTCTCTTAATTCAAGTGAATGCCAGCACTTATCAATTTTAACCAAGATTAAATAAACAATTAATTAGCACATATAACTGCCCCTCTCTACCTGTTACTGGATGCAGTAGCCCTCTGTCACCCAGCTGCTCATGCCAAATATACAACAGGCCAAATAGCTTTATGGATTGAGCACTGCACAAACTGGGTCATAATTTTAGAGCCTTCCCCTAAAGTCTGCAGCAATATTCAGTAACTTATTTGGGGTGGCATCTTCTGAATGAATCTAAGGAAGATACCCCCGCAGGGCTGCACTATCAGCAAAAATGGCATCACCGTGGCACTCTGCAACTCTCCCCATATGCTGAGCCATCAGGGTTGTAAGGAGAACTCCCTGAAAATGGAAGTCAAGGCCTTGATCAAAAAAATGATCAAGCCCATGCAAGAAATATTGCACTAATGGTTGAGAGCCAGACTAGCACGCACCTGGCAGGATTAATTTCATACTGTCACACTTTTAATTTTAAAATCAAAATGATTTTGGAAATGTCTATGGCTTTTTCTTAAAAATTGGATTTATTTATTTATTTTTAAATGAAGTGTTTCCTGATAGAGATGTCAGACCCAATGTATACTGAAAGCAGAGGCTGTTTGTTCCTTTACGGTAAGCAAACATCTGGTATTCAAGCTGTCACAAATAATAAGAAACAAATAAATTTTAAAACTTGGCTATCCTTAGTCCTTATTCTTTAGAAGTTTCATACACTGATATTGTTATGAGTTTCAAAGAACTCCAGGACACACACAGAGAAGACTTTTTCAAGAAAGAGCTTTGGCAAAATAGAAGTTCATGTAATATTACAGAAGCATCAATTTAAATACACTAAAATTTCAAAATTTGTTTAATTTACATACATTAATAATTCATGCCTCGCTTTCTCCAGGAAACTGTGAAAAAAGTTGATTTCTTAAAATAACAATATATTCACACCTTCTTTATGGCTTTCACATGACATTTGCTTAAAAATGCTTTACACTCACTGGTCTATTTTTGCAAACATATTGCAGCCTTATTTTAAAATACCTCAGTCAGACAAGCACAGGTGAAGAAGCACAAAAGCAGAACAGAGAAGCTATCTGTATACATTTGGAACAGGCAAGGTAGGAAGGGCATTGCCCTCTGTTAAAAAGTGGATAAACCGCAAGGAGAAGGAGCTGAGAAAACAGTTTAAGAATAGTTATGAGAAACAGCCAGGAATGGGTTGGGAGCCTTGGTAAGACTATGGAAGGAACCAATAAGGAATAGCTGGTGGTCAGGGTCCACTACAGAACAAGGCCTTTAGCTGCAAGAAGTATCACACTTGCAGGGTCTCATCCTAATGGGGGATTTCAACCACCCGATATTGGCTGGGAGAACAACATGGAGATTCCTGGAGTCTACTGACAATAACTTTCTGGTTTAGGTACTGGACACACCAACCAGAAGTGAGCCACTGCTGGACCAGGTGCTCACCAGTGCAGAGAAGACCGTGAAAGACATTAAGATCAGAGCCAGCCTGGGCTGCAGCAACCATGCCCTGGTTGAGTTTATGATCTTGAGGAATGCGAACCTGACAAAGAGCGGAGACAAGACCCTAAACATCAGGAGAGCAAATTTCAGGCTGTTTAAGGAATGGTTGGACAAGATCTCCTGAAAAGCTGTCATTACAGACAATAAGAGGAGCAAGGCTGGTTACTCTTCAAAGATGCCTTGCTGAGAGAGCAGGAGCTCTCCATCTGTCAGAATAAGAAAGCAGGCAGAAGAGGCAGAAAACCAACAAGGATGATCTAAGACCTGTTGGGAAGGGAAAAGAAGGTCATGTATAGGCACTGCAAATAAGGACATGTCACCTAGGAAGAATAAAGGGATGCTGTCCAGACATGCAGAAATGGATGAAAGAAAGCCAAGGCACAGATGGAACTGAACTTGGCAAGGGATGTTAAAAACAAGAAGGGGTTCTATAGGTACATTTACATTGGTCAGAAGAGATGGGGTAACAAGAGCACACCTACTCTTATAAATGAGGAAGGAGAAGTGGCTACAACAGATATGAAGAAGGCTGAAGTACACAGTGAGCTCTTCACTTCAACCTTCACCAGCAGCCAGTATTCTCCTATTTCTCACATCCCTAAAACTCTTGGTGGGAAGTGGAGGAGCAAACTCCCCCAGGTATCTGTCTTGGGACCACTACTCTTAAACACTGTTATCAGTGACACTGATGGTGGGATCGAGTGCACCCACAGCAAGTTTGCAGATGACACCAATCTGAGCACTGCAGTTGATACAGCAGAACAAAGGGATGCCATCTAGAGGGACCTTGATTCTTTCTATAAACAGGGAGGAAATCAACTTTTTACATGGATAGATAGTGGTAGGACAAGGGGGAATGGTTTCAAAATAAAGGAGGGAAATTTAGATTAGATAGTGGGGGAAGTTTTTCACTGAGAGAGTGGAGAGGCACTGGAAAAGGCTGCCCAGAGAAGTTGTAGATGCCCTGTCCCTGGAGATATTCAGGGCCAGGTTGGATGGGGCCCTGGGCAACCTGACCTAGTACTTAATCTAGTGGTTGGCAACCTCGCCTATAGCAGGGGAACTGCAACTTGATAATCCTTGAGGTACCTTCAGGCCAAGTCATTGTATGATTCTATGATACATATGTAAGCTGTGCCAATACTGAATTTTTTACTTGTCTTGCTATGATTCAATTCCCCATTGAATCAAAGATTAGATGAGTTCCATTTCTCTTAATGAATGCATGCAAATCCCTTTAATATTCACTGAAATTAAATACACACAGAAACACAAAGCAAAGCTTTGCCATATAAATAAGCAGATATAGATAAACCAGCACACTGTGTACATCAGCGGGCTGGTGTACAGAAACAAAAATATATTCTGGCTCCCTTTCATGAAAGGAATTTATAAAAAGTAATGACTTGGCAACAAGTTTCTTTTGTTCCAGTTCTTTACCCTGTTTCCACACATCCTAGCAGAGTGCTTGCTAAGGAACCCAGGAATATTTTTTCCCGGTGTCAAAATCAACTTCTCCAGCTTCCAGCACAGGGATTCCTTATTCAAGACCCACTTTTGGGGCTCACAGACTTGTATTAAGTATTACCTACTATTATTACCTACTAAAGATCTGAACTACAACATGAAACAGTGGCAAAGACTTGTAGTGTTCTTGCTGAAAATTTCAGAAAACATAGGAGTAGCAGGTTTATCAACTCTACTTATTTATTTTAACCTATGTGAAACCCAGAGCACTAATCAGAATTAATTATAATGTATTTCAGAGCACCTTGAAATTTGTCAAGAACACTAATGAAATCAAACAAAAATGACTCTTCAACATAGTACCTGATGTTACATTTTTATCAGCTTCTAGATTCCCTTTCTTCAGAAATTAAACACGAACCAAAGTGAAGTTTTCTAAATTTGAATGTTTCGCAGGGCCACACTTAAGCAAAGCCTACAAATACGAAACAGGGAGTTGGTAGCAAATATCTGAACTTTGCATTGAAAGAATCAAGAGATGAAAGAACTCCTTTTCATGCCTCAGTAATAGAGTTAGCACTGATACAAAGCAGGATCAAATTCAAGAGCTCCCCATTCTCACTGAATGACAATAGAAATTTTCACTTTTTTATCCTGCTTTTTTTTTTTTTTTTTTTTTTGGTGTGTGTGTGTGTGTTTTTGTTTTTGTTTTTTTCCCCTCATCTTATTCCCAAGTCTTTTACATGGGTAAGTTCAGGCCAAGTGACATCCAACAAGAACTCTCTTTTGTGGCCAGGTCCACCATGTGCTTTTTTGCACCAATCTGCTCTGATGAAAACAGTGGGAATAGACTACTTTCTACAGATAGATTCCTGCCCTCAGCTCAGGGCTGGCACAAGAAACACTCAAAAAGGTAAGAAGAAAAGCTCAGTGAAACCCTAAAAACAGGAATGATAATTTTGGCCACAGCAGGTCATTTCTTCAACCAAGAAGTAAAGAAACTTATGTTTTCCAGATTTTAGTTGAGGAAAAAAGGAATTCCAATAAATATGGGGATAAAGATCACAGTGCCAAAACATCCTATATGAAAAAGTTGGTTCACACAAGACCTTTCTTGTTAGAAATGGAAATCTGTGAGATGCAACAGCTTATTGCTTTAAAAAAAACCTTTCATCAGTTCTGTTTCCCAGATTATTATCCATGAAATTTAGTGGCTGAGGAGCTAATAGTTTGAACCTTGAAAATTTCTTTGGCCCAAAAAATTTAAATGGGGGATTATAGTGGGGGAGGGAATATCCATATTGCCAGAAGCAGCAGGAGGAAGCCATTACTTACACAATCTAAACTTACTGAGAATGTTGCCCAATATAATTTACAAAATTTGTTGGAAATGCATTAGCAGTTGAACAACAAGCAGATTCTTTGGGATAAATAGATAAAAATAAATTAAAAACTTGCTACCAAGCTTCAAGTTTTATTGAACATCAGTTGCAGTCCCTGCAAGTCAGCAGTCTATAACCTTTTAAAGTCCAAAGGACTATTTTTATTTATTTATTTATTTATTTTTAATGTGTGCAGGTTTAGGATACTCTTCCTGGATTCAGTACAAATTAAGTGTGTGACAATAAACTCAAATACTAAAGTATCCTTCCATGCCTACTAAGAATGTCAAGAACATAAAGGTCTACATAAAGGTCTCACACAAATGCATGCTGTATTAGGTTTACATGTCTATGTTTGGTAGTGAGGAGCTGTAGGGATGGCCTCTGTGAGAGATGCCCCATATCAGATGAGACGTAGCTCCAACTACTCCAAAATGGACCTGCCACTGGCCACAGCTGAACCAGTGAGCAATGCTGGTTATTAGAGCATTAGAGCAGTTCTTGAAGAGCTGCAGCCTTCAAGAAGCCCACACAGGTTCAGGTCAGGAAGGATGGTATTCCATAGGAGAGATCTCATGCCAGGGCAGAGGAATAGAGTGGGGATGAAGGAGCAGCAGAGACAAAGCATTATGACTGGCCGCAGCCTCCATTCCTCTTCTGCTCACAGGGAGGAAGTAGAAGAGGGTAGACTGGACTGGGAGAGTGGGAAAGTGTTTTGGGGATGCTTGTAGTTCTTACCGCTCTGTTCTGCTAGGAGTAGGCAATAAGTTACATCAATCTCCCTTTGCTGTGCCTGTTTTGCCCACGACGTTAATTGGTGAGCAATCTCCTGTCTGGGTCTCAACTTTCTCATTTCATTTTCTCCCATTTTGCTGAGGAGGGGCATGGTGGAGCTGAGTTAGCCATCAGAGCAAAAATATCACACATGCTTAGATATACATGCACATACATATACGTACTTAGGCACATACAGTGCATGAAGTGCCATTTTCAGGCTGCATTTTATTTGGTAATGAAGCACATTCCCTGCTAGTTGCACAGTACTCCCAAGCACTCACACTATTTTTTATTGTTTCTGAAGGTTTAATAGCCATATAAAATTATTCTATTTCTGCATGAATACATTGTGTTTTTTACATTTTAAAATAATAAAAAGGATAGCATGCATTTTCTTCACAGAAAAAGAGTGCTTCCCTCATTCTTTTGTAAGTAGACCCCCTCTTTTCTTTCTCTTATTTTAATTTTTATTGAAAAGTTCCTTTGACACAAAAAGTCTGTACCCTGAAGGAATAAAATTCTGCCTTGTCACAAGAAAACTTCAAGGAGAAGTTCCGCTGGAAGAATCAAGAAACATTTCAAGGTGCATCTCAGGAGGTTTTCCACTAATCTCACCCTCAAGGGATAACGGTGCATAAAGTAGTTAGAGGATGGTGCATGCCAATTCTGCCTGTCAGGGAAACCCCGTGGGAAATTTTCTCAGCCCCAGCAAGCCAGTTAATCTTCCTTTTGAACCTGAGGGATTCGAGCACGCAGCTATCTGTTGTAACATAAGAGCATGTCTTGTGTCATGCAAAGTTAATATGCTCATTATCTCTCATCCTTACAATCTGTGTAAGGTTGTATACTCTTAGAGTCAAAAAAAAAAGGGGGGGGGGACTGCGCTGTTATACAACCTTATATTGCCTGGTTTGCCACACCAACAACCTGTCAGCTTAAGACGTTGCAATTCATCACATTGCATTTGCAATTCTGTACATAATAATAGCATTAAACATTCCTGACTGAAACCAGACTAATATCCTAAGAGATGTAAAAATCATACAGCTCATGGTCAAAAGTTTAAAACGTGGTTACAGATAACAGAACATATTTCCACATGGAAGCCAAGTTGTATGCTGCTATCTGTTCAACTTGTCACATTTGTTTGGTTCTGTGCCAGCTGACATGTATCCTGTGTAGCTTAGTGAGAAAGAAGCTGCTTGCTGACTTTACCTTCTAGATATGCTGCTATTTTCTCCCAGGTACCTTTTATGCATTTGCTTAGAATTCTTTTCAGAGAAATACTAATAGCAATCTGGCACATTCTTCTGACGTTTTCCACTTTCAAATTAGTGATGGTTTTTGGTAGCTTTTTATCCTATTTAAGACAAAACACTGCCAAAAACAGTAGTACAGACCAACATGCATGGAGTCAAGTTCACCTTGTGTGCTGGAAACCAGGCAGCTGATATTAACTGTGGACTACCTTCCCACAGCAACGTGCATCTAGCAGCCTTCCCCATGACCTTCACAATCCTACCCCATTCTGTTACACAAAAACTACGGGCAGATACTAATCATATTTTCTTCACAAAGGAAGATGTAGGACTGTCAATAATTCCATGGAATTTGGAGGGATTTGCCCTCCAAACCTACCATCAGGCAACCCAAAAGAGGAATCTAAACAAGAGTCATTTTCATAATTTTCAGGAGCTATTTGCAGGTAGCTGCTCTACTCAGGTCAACTCATTCCACAAGTAACTTAAGTCATGTGGGGCCACTGATAAATTTCTATGGAATGGCAGCTGTTTGGTTGCAAGTAGAATTCCTTTGAGATTTTATATAAGAAAGACAGATTAGCTCTATGTGTATATTCTATCATATATGATTTAGACACCCTCTGAAATAAATTATTTGGGTAGAGAAAATACAAGTCACAATACTACATATCACAATACTACAGGGTGCGTAGCATCAGATAGGACAGAGAACAATTGAATTTGTTACCAGAAGCAAGTGAAAGCTGCTGAAGGAGTTAAATTTTCTAGTTGGTGAGAAGCAGTAGAAAGAAGTCCAGCTTCCTTCCTGAACAGCAATAGACCACAATCTGTCAGCACACCATGTTGCCCAGACTGCATAAGCACCAATCCTGCACCTAACCCTGCCTTTCACTCATGACTGCCTAATGATTAGCTCCTGAGGTTATTAATATAAGCTCAAACACATAATCCACGTTTCCACAGAATGATCTTGGGCAGACAATATCCAGTAAGCAGGATCAATCCAGATCAACAACTAAGCTGGCATCTGACATGTAGTAACAGTATATGATAGGAATTTATTGGCCAAATGTACATGATGGAGGCCTACTGAATATACACTGCAGCATCTACTGCCATAATGTAAATGATAGAACTAGGTATGGGCAGGACTGAGCATCAACAGTTATTTAGATCACTGGTGACACCTTGCTAGTTAAAAAGCCAAAAATATGGCACCCACTGGGATTTCTGAAGCCCTTACCATTTACGAAACTCATGTACTTCTTTCCCAGATCTTAATATTTTTCCATATGGCCAGTGGTAGGCAGCTCAGTATGGAGTAGATCCATTAGACAAGGGCAGAAACCATTGTTAAATCATTGTTAATCTCTGGCATTGTTCTTCCATTTGAGGTAGCAGAAAGCATTTTCTTTTAGCTCCTTTCCATCCACAGCTTTTAAACAATTAAACAATTCACTCATTATGCTAGAAGATGCCATAGGTTTAGGCAGGCATGCAGGTAAGTATAATCAAAGTCAGTGCTACACAGGATGGAAGGAAACAAGAATAGAAGAACAAGAGCTCTTGTGAGCCTGAAACTCCAGTACTTCTCCTAGCAGGATGTGAAGTGGCTTTGCTTTTCTTCACTGCCAGCAGCTTGTACAGGGAGGAGACTAACTGCTATTTGAAAACTATCCCATTCGACCCTACCAGCTATCAGTGTACATCTACATTGTTCACAAGGGTCTGGTTTAAGCAGCTCTGTAGAAACAAGAGCCCAATTCAGTGATTGAAAACCTCTCATCTCCCATTGATTCAAGGAGAGATGAGGGAATCATTATTACAGAAGAAGCATTTAGCAGTGTTTGAAGCCCACATGCAAACTGCACAGAACTGTAGCTCTTGCTTCAGTAGGTAATAATTAACTACTGTTGTTGATCTAAGCTGTGTGAACCAAGGTCCCTGGATCTGGCCTTACACCTGTTAGGAATCATCTACCAGGTATGCTATGCATGACAGAGTCAGGGAGCCAACTACTGCTCATTTATACTGAAGTGACCCTGTGAACAGCATATACTGATACTACACCTGAAGTGTTTAAGGTAAACTCTTGGCAAGTCCTGGAGGAGAATGCTGAGAATACATGATATTTGGATGGTGTTTTCTAAGAGTCACAGTTAAACACTGAATTTACTTGTGTAGTCTTGTGTATTTAACAAGAAGAGAGAACAGTGTGAGGGGGAAAGTTGCTCCTAGGCATTCGCATAACTAAACCTTTCAAGAGCTCTTGAGCTTTCAACAATAAAACACTGTCAACAGTACAGGAAGGGGAAGAAAAAAAAAAAAAAGGAAAAACCATAACAAACATTTAGCATTGATTTAGATGATCAAATCAGGTCCTTGAAGTTGTTCCCAATATTTCAGGGTCAATTTATTAGGCCCATAACCATTTCGTGAATCCCTGTTTCACAGTCTAGGGATCAAAACCAACCATTTACTTCTTTTGAACAAATGACTTACCAGCTGTACAAACAAATGCAGACATAAATAAAGCAAAGAATTTATGCAGTAAGGTGAGGCAGAACCTATACAGAGAAGATTGTACATTTAATAGATTGGAAAACAGAGCAGAAAATCAGCTATTCTACGTTTATAGTCTTTACATACTTGGAACCATATGCAATAAATTGTTTATCTACCTAAATGATTGTAGCTGACTGGAGTGTAAAGACGAGAAGATATTCTGTTTTCAACTCACTGATCTCAT
The DNA here is from genome assembly GCA_035772895.1 of Perdix hodgsoniae. NCBI lineage: Eukaryota > Metazoa > Chordata > Aves > Galliformes > Phasianidae > Perdix > Perdix hodgsoniae. The sequence goes on from JAPSGF010000031.1 coordinate 5,098,712, forward strand.
TGCTAAAATATAAGCCTTTGATTACTATATTTACCATTTTATACCTCCTAGATCTGTATTATGCAAAATAAATCGTAGCCAAATTCACTGACCCAAATCTCATTTGCAACTAACCTTCTTTAGTAATATTATAGCATGTTTGCATTCCACTGCAATTAAAAATAAATAAATAAATGCCACAAAACTCATGAATCCTTTAGGGTACTGCTCACCAATTTAAAAGTGGCATATTAAACTTCTGAAAACCCTAGTAATCTGCAGTATAAAAGCCCATTTTATGTTACTAGATAATTTAGCATCCATAATCTAATTAAATTACATGAGTGACAACTGTATTCTCTACATAAATGATGTATCAATAACAGATAATGTACACATTTAAGAGACTGGAACTCCATAAAAGAAAAAAAAAAAAGTTGTTAGAAATGCTTGCCCTTATCATAAATCCAGATAACATTATGGGCTGAGTTCTGCTGCTGCCTTACTGATATCTCATCAACAGGGGATTGTCTACCAGAGGAAGAATTATTTACAATGACCCAAGTTTTGTATGGCTAACCCCCTGAATTGTTTTCGCATAAATAATACAAACAAATACATCTTTGGTGTTACACAAAATACTGTGCCACCCCACAAACCAATCATTGTTATCTTCAACTCCACAGTGAAAGTTATTTCAAAAGCTTATGCAGAGAAGCCACAGAAACTGCTGATTCTTGTCATAGGTACTCTCAGAGGAAAAATGTGTACGCTGCAAAAACAAAAATTAAAGCAGTCTCCTTTCCATCACCTACCACCACCACAGAGCATCATCATTCTAGGAGTTATCACCCTGACAGAAATAAGCTAAGGGAACGCTGAGTTTAGTGCTCTGGTCACTTTATTACAAGCAAGGCAAATTTTGGAAAGCATAAGAAGAGACAAAAATGTTAATTTTGGATGCTTCCACCATGCATGGGAATGCAACAGGTGACAAGTTGACACAGCGCTCTGCCCTCAAAGGGCGCTCTGCAGGTCTGCTCTCACAGCAATTGCTCTGTTGGCTCCTGGGAGTCCTCTCCCTCTCGTTTTCTTTTAAAGCAGTTCCTTTGAAAACACCATCCTTCCTAACCAACCTCCTTTAGTCTGCATGTGCAAGGGGATGGCCAGTCGTGCTGTCAGCATTATTGGCACCACGTCCTCAGTCACAGCTTGTGACTGCAGTACCTTGCTGAAAAGTGGGACACCTGCGTACACTGAACTTTTCTAATGCTCTACTGCTGCTGCTTCTTTGGTTGTATTACTGATGAGAAAACAGCTTAGAGGGGGAAAAAAAAAAGAAGAAAAAAAAAAATCAATGGATTTAACCTGTAACTTTATGCTCAGCATATACAAAACCACAGCCGAAGTGGGAATACGTTTTCCATGGCTAAAAATCAATCCTTCTGATGCTTCTAGTCCTTTAGCATTTTTTAAATTTTATTTAAAGCTTCTCCCCACCCCCACTCCCAGCTGCATCTGGTTGCTTTGTTCAGGCTTTCTTCAGGTTTCCTGCTCAAGAGACTAGTTTTATCTAAAAGGTCAATTCATTCAGCGGGGCACCAAGCAGAATTGAATATAATTATCCCAATCTTTACTGTGTAGAATTCATGCTTGAATTCATTCAAAAAATAGCAAGCAGTATAATTAACTCAGAGCCCAACCAAATCTATTGAGAATGCCTCAGGTATCATACAGTCCCACTTACAATAGAACATTTTCATTTAAGGACATTGTACATATTAACCCTAGTCAGCATCCAATTACTCGGAATAAGTGAATTCTCTGTTTCAGGAATGTAATTTGAAAATGTTGTCATGCAATCTGAGGTAAAAGGTCTTTTTTCATTAATCTAGCTCTCATTAAACTGGAAACCTCCAGGTTATTTCAAATCCATTAGTTTTAAATACAGGTGATTAGAATTCTGTTGCATATAAAACAAAAAAAATATCTTTTAGGAAATAGTGTAAATTTTAGAGGCATTTGATGAGTTAGTACGTCTGAGGAATATATTTTAATGAATAAACTATGTCCAATCGATGTTCTTGAAAGTTGAAATATTATGTATAGCATTCATTAAGATTCTTCTCTTAAGATGTACAAAATGCAATATTTACCTCATGAAACAGTATCTATTTCCTTCCCCTCCATTTATTAAGTCATCAATCTAGAGGCAGCTTTTATGGAACATTTCAAAACTCATAATTTCCTGAAGAAATGTTTTTATTTGTTTTAACTGCAATGCAGACACATTTGTCTAAATTGTCTCAAGAGTCTGCAGCCTGTACCATTCATTTAAAACTCCAAGAGAAAAGCAGTCCATTCCCTAAGAAGATCCTCCTCCTTTGAATCCCAGCTCCCATGCACATTGGGTCTGCAGACCCACTACTTAGTCAATCTTGCATACAACAATGAAATAACGCTTCTTTCCTGAATCCACCCACAACTCTCCCTAGAGCCATCTCTTCTTATAATCTATTGCTTAGGACCTGGTTATGTAATAAATCACAATGGCTATGACCTCCTGATGAAGCACTGCAACTTTTCTGTCATACAGATCATCAGAGAAGTAAGAGTCTGGAAGCTGGAGTCAGATTAAATTATACAAACAACAAGGGAGCAATATTTTGGTGAAGCATTTAATACATTTTTGAATGAAAAAGACAGATGTTTCCACTGTGATCCATGCAGTTTCTGTAAACTTCTCCGTTATGTTATTTTTCTCATGAGGAGGATTTATGGGTGCTGGAGAGCCCTTTTACTGCATCTCATAGTAAATAATATGTACACATATGCACATATATAGTACATGTTGAATATACAACTGACTCGATTTACCAACCTGAGTGGTCTGCAGCACTGAACACATTATCCCACAGTTCTGGCATTTACACATATAAACAATTATACTGTTGTCACCTGATGGCTATTCAGAGTAGCTCTTTCATCCTAATTTTCTAATGAAGGGTAAGAAACATGGCAATATTTTTAAAAAGATACTCAAGAAATTTACAAAGTAATGCATAAGAGATGATTGCTACTAAAGGTATTTTAAATTCAAATTGAAAAGTGCCTAAAAAAATAACAGTTAGTCAGAAGTGTGATTCAGCAACGGGGACTTAAAAACATATACTTGGACATAGAAAGTATTGCAGCAATGGCTGTGCTTACTGTACTCTACATAAACTTATGTAGAAAGGTTTCTGTCTCCAAACTCTGGGAAAAAGTTTATTGTTTTAATCAGAGAATACATGAGGTATTTTCTGGTGCTACTGCTTGCAATGTACTTAAGAGGAGGAATCTCCCACATCGTATTGCACCAAGTACTGGACTCTGCAAGCAACGTTATGAGAAAACAGAATTTTCATTAACTTTAAGACAAGGTAATAAACATGCTTTAGCATTATAGATAATGCTGAACAGTAAACTCCAACACGGTTCTTGTCTAACTCCTTCTTACCTTACCAACGTCTGATTGATTTAAACTAACAAAGACAAGAAATTACTTATAGAGTAGCTGGAGAAAAAAGAAGAAAAAAAAAAAGGCTAAACAGAAAACAAAACTTTTGATATAAAGTTTTAAGATACAATCACATTAAATTACTTACGGATTAAAAAAAATAAAAATAACCATAACAAACTTGAGTTCCAGAGTAGCTATAATTCCCAGCTATATATTTTTGCTGTAATGAAGAAAATACTCAAGAGCAAATTTTTTTAAAAAGTGTATCAATTTAATACAATAATCATAATTGCTAATGCTGCATGCGTGAATTCAAATAGGATCATGCTAAAACACTTTCTTACAGCTAAGCTTGTATTATACGACAGTTGTATAGACTTCAACCCAGCTTCTTGTTGGAGACAGACAATCACAATGAGAAAAACCCTACTATAGACTGGAATATCCCTTGCACAACGAGTCACCAGCTGAAAATGCATTCAGACAGTTGTTTTTTTTTCCTCCAGAGTGGGGTGGAAAGGCAGGCAGCATTTAGAACTTTTTGATAAAGTCACTTAACATTGAGAATGTAGAATTACAAATAACCCTCACCAAATGGCACAATAAAGAAAAAGGACCTAAACTCAAGTGCTTTAATTGTATTTTAAAAGTATACAAAAAGCTTTGATTTTAGATTAATAATTGAATAATACAAGATGGTTCAAAAAATGTCAATAAACCAACCTGAGGATCATCATAAATATGACTAATAATAGAAATACATGCAAGTATGAAACTTGTTGCCTGTGCGACTCTATGCATATGTCAAATATTTATGCTTTCTTTGTGTTTCTTTGCTTACTGCAAACACACTGCACTATTTGTTGACAAAATTATAATCATCTCTGCATTAAAAAATTTGCTCAGTTGAAATGCATGACCTTATTTCCAAAGTATTCCATGTTTAGCTGCTCCCACTAGCTTGAGGCTCCTTCCTGAGAAAGCATGGGGGATATTAGTAAAGCAGAAGTAAATGTTCAGTGTCAAAGGCATCCTGTTCAAAACCATAGTTCATCAAGGCCTTGTTCCTGGTATTTGCAATGCAAGAGATCTGTTAATCTCACCTACAGGTAGGTAACATGAGACAATAGCATCTATAGAAATCTGGCATCACTTTGAAATTGCACAATCTGGGGTTGCCAGACAGAAAGTTCCACTATGAACACTTGTGGGAATTTGCTCAAGTTAAGCATATAGTAGAATAGGAAAACCAACTTTACTTGCATCAGACACTGTTTGGATCATCCTTCAACAGCCTGTTTGCACACAGCCTCTACTTTGTCTCCCTGTCAGAAGTACTAATGAAGTAATGCAAGGCAGCTGACACAGAACCTGACCTACTTGCATACATTCTGTATGCCCACTCAGGTTACTGTTTTGTTACTTGCTGTGCCTTACAACTGTGCACCTGATTGAATTAACAGGTTGGCACTCCGGGCAGACATCCCACCATATAGCATTCCTCCCCTAAGCTCAAGGATTTCGTTTAAAATGTGCATTGCCCCGGGGCGTTCAGCCATTTTTACTGACTCCTGCAATTTATTTCATAACATCAATGAGGCTTTGCATTCTGTGAACTCTTGGCAGGTATTGTATAGAACATGGTGCCAAAGCCACAATCATGGCAGTGATATGAAGGGATGCACATGCATTTGCAATCAGAAGGATGTGTTTTGGTTTGATTTCACAGGTTTGTGACAAGGAATGATGGAAAGCAGAGGGTGAGGGGAAACAGAAGAAAGCTGAAGTCAAACATCTACTTATCTGGTACAATCTTATGTAGTATAAATACAAGATTTCTGAGACCTTAATAAGATCCACTATTTCCTTTCATCTGTCCATGCAAGAGATAATAGTGCTCAAGTTCTTTCTTTCCTTATCACCAGGAAATAGTTGCAAGCATTAAAATGGCACTGTCTACAGAAGTTGAAACTACTACAATAACTGCAAGTTCAGGCCTGTTTAATGAAATAATTATGGGTATGTCAATATGCTTGTCCAATATGGGTATCAATAGACTCTTGTCATTTTGAACACAGCCCATCTCCACTTAATTTTCTTTTCAGCTACGTGTCTCAAGAAGATAAAGGAAGATTGCAAATTTACCTTGAGCACTCATGGAACAGCAGTAAGACATGCATTTAGAATACTAGAGGTTGGGTGGTTGTACACTTTCCATCAGTGCTGTGTATTCTTATCACTTGCTTTCTCAGGCAAGAAGCATTAGCTAAATTTTACATAACATCAGTGAGAGAAAGATAAGCTTCAGCAGAGGTAAAAATAAAAACAGTGGAGGTTATACTGTTAATATTAGGGAAATATACTGAAAGTAATCAGTGGTAAATAGTCAAGGATGCATGAATCTTCCCTCTTGAAGTTCAGAAGTATTTACAGATTACCCAAATACATTTCAGCTGATTTTTAACAAAACCATGTATGATTCAACACCACCACAAATTTCTTAAAAGTAAATAATAAGAATGTGAGGCAACCCTAAAACTACTGGTAGTAGGATATTACTGATCACTACTGTTATTTAGATAGAGCAGTGACTTCCAGGCAGGATGATGTTGGAGCAACAGAGACCTGATTTTTCAACCAAATGCCACAAATTCTGTGTAAGGTAGAGTAACATTTGCAAAGTAAGAACACTTTGAAGTTACTCTTCTTCTATGGAATACTACTTATACGTATGCAAAAAAGCAGAGTTTTCTAGAGAGGTACCAATTTTCTCTAAAATTCAGAAACTTTCCACCTTATTGTTTTTATTTTCCATGGGGAAAGGAAAAAAAGAACACCACCACCACCACAATAACAAAAGCCTAGCTTCTGCAGCAATTTCAGGTGCACTGTGTCACAGAATGGCTTAGAATGGAAAGGATCTTAAAGATCATTTGTTTCCAACCCCTGTTCTGTGGACAGAGTTGCCAGGCACCAAATCAGGCTGCCCAGGACCCCATCCAACCTGGCACTGAACATCTCCAGAAATGGGACATCCACAACTTCTTTGGGCAAACTATTCCAGTGTCTAACCACCATCTAAGAATTTATTCCTAACATCTAACCTAAATTTGCCCCCTGATAGTTTAAAGCCATTTCCCCATGTCCTATCACTGTCTGCCCATGTCGATCTATCCGACTTAGCCTGACAGCTGCAAGTCTTTGAATATGATGGAGAGTGGCTTGGCAGCCACATCAGCCAGCTCTTTCAGAACCCCGGGATGCTTGTCATCTGGCCCCATAGACTTGTATTGCATTCAGTATTGTGAGTTCTGCTGGTCTGAGACTGAAACAACTGTCAGTGGGTAGAATATAATTTATATTGTTTGTTTAAAAAAAGACTACAAAATTGCTCAGTGTGACTTAAAAATGACTGTTTGACAATAGACTTATTTGGCTTAGTTCTTAGATATGTATAAAAAGTCTAAGTTTTTACACACATGCACAATTCCAATGGAAACTTCTATTCAGACACAATAACTGTGATTTCACTTCTGTTCAAATTATAGTTATTTCAACAACTGAGGTGTTTCACTATAATTTTAGTAGACAACAGGCAGTTTAAACTGATCTGATTTCTATGAATTACTGTTCAGCCTCACAAATGTTACCTACATATACAGATAGCAACTATCTAGATCCCTGTTCTTGGTGACTACTTTAAAAATTTCATTAAAAATATTTATTGTGCTTTAACTAAGAAAAACAGTCCCATAGGGTGAATACAGCTATCCTGTAAGCAACAAAGTACATAGAAAGAGAAATCTAACTAATACAATTTGTGAGTGGCATTGCTCTTTTGTGGTTGACAGGAAAAGCAGGCTCTGGCAGCCCAGAGATAATAGCATTTCAATTAAGAATTTGCAAACCTTTGTGGAAGAATCAGCAATCACGAGCATAAGCTGTACTGGATAGTATACTTTAGAACAATTCCTCCCCATACAAAAAGAAAATTCCTTTTAAGGAAACGGGATCATTTGTCTAATTTTTCAGGTGTGTGCGAGTTTAAAAGACAGAAAAGTTTTGTTTCCTTTTGTATTTCCAAAACCCTCTAGAGATCAAAATATACAAACTTGAACATATCTAACCCAGACAGTGAAAGCCTGAGCTCTGATTACAGCGCTTTATCCTCACACAGGTTTAAGTTCACTGAAGAAGACAAACAAGGAAGAAGAGTTCCTACCACTGATGTGTGGCCTTTTGCAACCAAGGGTCTTTTCTTTAACAAAGTCACAGGAGATATCATCTTTCCCTGACTAGGAATCATTCACTATAAGCACAATGTGTTATTATAGGGATTTTTAATTGAAATGTAAATTCTGGGAACACTCTGACCTAATTTACTCACAGAAAAAGAGGGCAAAATTCTCATTTTCAAAGCACTGTATAGACACCTCACTGTTATTAGTGAGGCTTGCTCAATGGACTGGGCCTCTGCTGCCCTGCTGAATGGACTGTATGTTACAGCATTCAGCCACAGCATATTTACACAGCACTGATGGTTGTTATATCAAGTAGTTTCCTCTATTCTGTTTCTTTGAAGAAATGTTTTTAAGCAGTACTTTTAAAATACTTCATAAATGACTGGGCTCTGAGGACAGGACGCCAAAGCCAGCGACAGCAGCAGCACACTGCAGCAATTCCCCAATCAACCCACAGGAGGGCTGTGTCTGGGAACCCCCATGCTCTTGAAAGCTTAAATCAAATCAGAGCTGTTGGGCTGGGTTTTGATTTGTTTCTTTTCAACAAGTTAATTGTAGGTTTGAGGTTTTAAAGTTGAAAGCAAGATGGACAGAGAGAAAGACAGAAAGAGAGAAGGAAGAAGAACCGAGAGATTTCCATGGCATATCCACAGTTGAAAGAGTGCTTTGACTGATGTCACAGTATCTCAGGAGAGCCTTTTCAGGCATTTTCATACACCAGAGTCCTACTATAAGGCTTGTGAGCATTACACACTTTTGTATTATATGTACCCAGAACTAAGGGCTTTTACAGTAACCTTACGTTTCTACTGATTGCTTCTAGAAAGAACAGAGTTCACAATAATAATGAACATGACAGAAATAAAGAAATGATGAGTGGCTATCTAAAGCTTTATTCCTCCTAATATTAACAGACATCTATATAAACTTCATCCTATCACAGATTTGAACATCAATTAAGTTTCTGTCTGTTTGTGTGTTGTTTGTGTTTCTTTGTTACAAACTAGGACGATGTTCTTCTTAGTCAGTGAAGCAGGCGCTGAATCAGACTAACGTGTAGGATCCTGGATTTCATAGAAATTAAACATGGGCCCAAACCTACCAATATCCACATGAAAGATAGACACCTTGCAAAAGACAATGTCTTGTTCTCACCATCCACATGAGATATGAAATCCAATTTTCTAGCTGATAAAACCAGTGAAAAAAAAGCCCAGGATATCCTAACTGCTCATCTTTCTGTGTACTCTCAGATGTCCAGCAAAAATGTTAACTACCAACAATGCTCAAATAATAACCATACTACTATTCTGACATGTATAGCTATTATAGCAAAACTTTGTACCTTGAAGTCAAGCACTTACTGCAGAAAGTTGAGATGAAAATGCAATTTAAGGAAAAATATTTCTAGCTGCAGAGAAATCAGTGAGAAGGACAATAGCTACAACTAAAGAAGAGAAAGTATCAGTGATCTTGAAAATCCATAGGGCAGGAATTAAACACTATAATCAAATTGTTTTTGCAATCACTTAGCATCTCATTTGCTTGCTTTGCAAGCTGAAGAACCACTTGAGACAGGCCATCTTGGAGAGTAACAAAGTGCACCAATAACTAACATGGGATTAAAAGAATATTGATAGCCCATGACAAGCTGCTTCCTGAGAAATGTTTCTTAGTCAAATAGCAGCAATCATTAAATATATGAGGGTCAGTCAATTTAATCTGCTCTTTTTATATGGATTGGTTTAGCAAAGTAACAGAAGAGACAATTAATGCCTCCATAGCTTTTCATGCTGTGACAGAAGCCCATCATTTTTAAAACAAATACTTGAATGATGATTTTCTTCACTACTGCATGCGGCCATAATCATTTTAAAAACTAGCAGCACTGATAAGAACTGACTATATTATGAGTTACAATTAGACATTCCAGAAAATCATTACAGTAGAGTATATACTATCTTTTAAGCAAGCAAATCCTTAAGTATTTAAATACGAGATTTAAGCTCCCATACTTTCTAAGATGAAATCACGGTCCTGGAAAGGCCACACCCCTCTGTGCCACTTCTCAGTTTATTATACAACCAGGCACATGTTTAGGGATGTAACGCTGGCACCAATGAAACAAACGATATTTAAATGAAATGTGGCCACTGTTCGGGAGCAAAATCATATCAAAAATTTAGGGCAGGAAGCAAAAAACAAACAAACAAACAACATTCTCATGACACACTATAGAAAACTTCTTCTATCGATTAAAAAAAAAAGTGAGCTGCTTTGTAAAGATAGTATCTTATTAAATGCTGCAGTAAAGAACTCCACAGAGCTAACAGAATATTCATTTTACAATTCTAATTAGAAATTCAGAGCACTGGTCTACAATGGAATAATTAAATGAAACCCTACAAGAATTTCTAATAGATAAACTACAATTAGAATTTGGCCAAGATGCCACAGTAACACTCCAGATCCTGGTAGGAAGAGTTGCAAGCCCTTTTAAGGCTGGCCATAAGGCAGCAGCCAACATTTCAAGGCTACCAGAGATCATCCAGCAGCAGAGAATCTGATCCAGGATCTGTGCAAGCTGCAAATGTGATGTTAATGGATTTTCCAGGGTCCTGAAGTAGCAGTTTGCACCGGACACAGCACTTCCACACACAGACCTTTCATAGCACCACACTTTTCTCAGGTGTTCCCCTCTTGGCCCTTTCTGACAGTTGTTTGACAGATGATACAAATTGCCTGACACACATTTTAGAGTCAGATATTTAAGAAAACGAATTACAGCTGACATCTTTTGTGTAATGCTTTGTGACACAGATAGTTAAGGAGAGTGACACAGCTGGAAAATAATGTAGGCTGAAAGCTTTTGGAATGGCTCAGGATCCAAGGTGACTTTGTGCTGAATTCCATTACTTTTATAATTGTTTCTGATACAATTTCTGGGTGAGATACAAAGCCCAAAGCTTCCATTGACTTCTCTGTCTTTTTTATCAAGTCCTAGTGAGACAGCTATTCCGACTCAAGCATAATCAGTAAAGCTTATACAGAATTAGATCTCACAATTAGCCTTTCAAACTTCACTCCTTGCACTTTGGTCATCGAGAGTAAATTTTCACCTTTTTGTTTTTAGAGAGAAAAGAACTTGTTTTTTGAGCCAGATAGGAAAAGACATCGCAAGCATTGCAGCCTCATCTCGTGCACTCATGAAGAATTCTTAGCATGCTGAGCCAAAGATAATTCCTGTTCTTTTCCCTAGTTTGTTCAATAGTAAAGCAAGACAAGAGAAGAAAACAAGTGTGCGCCCTGATGTTATTCAGGTTGGCAGCAACCGACCTCATGCTGTTATTCTGGAAGCATTCTACTGATAGCTGTATATTGCCCCAAAGACATCAGTCAACTCAACGGCTGAGCATTGTTCTCTAACTTCAATTTTGTAGGGAAAGCAAAAACAAAGAACTGCAACAACAACAAAACACTAAAAACCCAACCACCAAACCAACACACAAAACAAAAACAAAAAAAAAACCCAGCCAACTACCAAAACTAAATCAACCTTAAGTCCATGTGGAGATAAGCCAAGTTGTATGTATAAACTCACTATCACCGTAAATTCCCTAAACTCTTTGAGACAAAATGTGCCTTCACGTGAGCATAACGCTGCAGAGAAAATAGGATATAGGTAGAAAAATCATACAACATGGTATCGGACATATTCTACAATACCTTAACAGTATATCAATGCACAAACACTGTTGACACTCAGGACACATCTTTTCATTGGTTAAAATTGGTTATGAGTATGGGAAAATTACACAACTCACTCCTATAAACACACAGAGGACCAAGAGCTCCAAGAGCTCATTTAGAGAAATGATATGCTGTGTCTGTTTATTGTGCAATAGGAATTCGTGTACTAAAATCTGGATCTTAGCATGCATCTAAAGAATCTGAAAAAAAATATTTTTAACTTAAAAAAGTACTTGGATTTGCTATTCCAGTTCTGGAACATTGTTATCTTAAAATAAGCATACGACATTATCTTACACGGGAAAGAGTAGCAAAATGTGGCATTGCATTTCCATGCAACGACTCAGTAAATCTGGCCCTACTTAAGTTTCAGTGACCACCAACAGTGTGAAGTATTGCTCAGTGGGAGAAAATAAAACAAATCCAGTCCAGAGTAATCCACCCATTTTAATTAAAAAACAAGAATGGAATTAAAGGTTGCTTTAGGCAATAATGATGAAGTTGAATTAACATAGATAGAGGAAATCTTCCATTTAATGTTCTAGAATGATCGCATTTTAACATTTTTATTGCATTTATAATTCCTAAACATTTTTAAATTCTGTCACACTAAAATAAACACAAAGAACAAAGTTTCATCTCTGATCACTGGAATGGCCTTGGGATTCTTGTGTTTAGTTGCACAACAAGCTATTCTTTGTCTTGGCGTAGAGACTTAAACCAGCCTGCAGTCTAACTCAAACACCACCCAGTGGAAAATGGGAGCTACTACATTACAGCAACAGCTCCGTCTCCACCACCTTATCTTTGTGGGAAAAGTACAGTATTTCAGTAGACAGGACAGGAAGGCAACTCTCCCTCAGCTGAAGGGAAAACAGCGAAAACAGGTGGCTGATACTGGGATGCAAAACAAGACAGAAGAAATAACAAAAGTCAGAAGCTACAGCTGCCATTTTATAACAGACTTCAAAAATAAGTGACTTTCAGAAGCTGGAGCTAATGAATCAGTCTCTTCAGTGACTGAATCAAAATGGCTTCTGCGTATCAGTTGTGATCCCTGCACTGATCAGAAGGTGACATCTGTAACTTAAAAATACATACACATAATTCACATGCCCTTTGCACTGCACACCTCAGAGAACAGTACTCAGCACCTCACCTGCCTCTACAGAAACCTAGCCCTAACCAGGGTTGCACATCCTATGCCCACTGAAAGAGGAGATTAAATAGGCACAACGGGGAGGGAAGGAGGAAGGAAGGAAGCATACGTAACTGCACTGCTAAGAAACAGAAAACTTGTTGATTTCTTTCTAGACAAACACTGTCCTTTGCATCACTTGCAGAAAGCGTTCCTACAAGTTATGTCATTGACTGTCCTATTGTGATGTAGCCAAACAAGAGGCATTGTTCTTTTCCTCCTTCCTGTGCCATCTCAAAGAGCCTTGTACTGCTGTTAGATATTCAGAAGGCACTTCAAAAATCCATAACATCATTTTACAGCTGTATTCTATACAAAATTAAAAGAAATACAAACCAATTTGTACACCTGGACGTTCCATTTTTCCTGATTTTAACCCAGTTTCTAAAATACCCGCATAATTGTCTTCTGTATGTTTAGCATTGCTTCTATCTGAACACTTCATCATAGAATAAATTTGGTTAGGTGCAACTTCTGAAAATCATTAAGTCCAGCCACCTGCTTGCATCAAGTCATCCAAAGCACACAGTCACACTTCAGTGAAGATACCCTATTTTTACATTTACTGTGTTTTGTACAAGTAACTGCAATTCCCTTCCCAGGAAGTTACTATCAGAAGTTTTCACACATGGAAAAACAAAGCAGAGAACTCATGCTTCTCTGTTTATCCGAGAGTCTTCGAAAGTTCAGAAAATGGTCACTAAGGCAGGTAGCATGTGAGTAATTTCAGTTGAATGTATGTATATATTTCAGCAGAATGTATGCTTACTTCCCCCTCGCAGATGAAAACTTGATGCCAATTAACAAAAACCTTCCATATTTCTGCATAAAGCCAGGAATCTACTGTAGGTCTGAACACAACCAATGCCTTGGATGCTCTCCATTTAAAATCATAATATTTTCATAACTGCTTATATAAATTGACCTATTGTTTTTGTGGTTTTTGTTTGTTTGGGGTTTTTTTGTCTTTTTTTTTTCCCCCCTGTGGTAAAAGAAACTGTAGCAAGAAAGATGCAGCCCTTGGCAAGTGGTGAGAGGAGAGGAAAAAGCAGTGACTAATTTGAGAAGTAGAGTGTTATACCTCAGCAATACTTGACAGCAGTCAGCTTCTTCATTTTGCCAGCCTCAAAATGGATGAGTAATAGATAAACACATTATCAAAACGAATGGCAACAAAGTAATCAGTCACACCATCAACAACAATAAACAATAAACCAGTCAGCTATACTGAAGTTAAATATTCCATTGAAACAAATACATACATCTAACAGCTGGTAAGTCATACTGTTGGCAGCTTTATGAAGAAAACATTGCATTGTTTATATTTTGAGCTGATTTTTTAACTCTTCAGCAATATAATTTTTTAATGGGAAGACAAGAGACTGTACAAAGCTTATTCAGTTTCAAAACAGCATGCTGTCTTTATATGGATAATGTAGTTTTCTGTGCTGCTAGAAGTCACCTACAAGCATTTATGTTGTATTCTGCTTTACTCGGCCACTCTCATGCTTCTAGAATCCATTAAGCATGCTTTTCAGCTAAACATGTGAAAATCTTACTCAGTGTGATTGATAATCTGAATATGAATAAGCAAGTTCTCAGTGGTATAAATGGTCTAATTACATAGGATCATTTTGTCTATTTCACATGGACAAAACATACATTTAGTTTAGTAGTCTAAATGGTCTCTTCCTTATTCGACATATTCTGTGAGAACTTATCAAAGAAGCTGAATGAAATTGCCCACGTACGAATATAAGATACTGAGAAACACTGGTGGCTCATGAGTTCATACTTTACTGAACGCACTGGAGTTGGGATGCAAGAGCAGAGCAAGCTGTACTGTAAGAACAACACGTCAAAGAGCTTTGTCCCAACATTCATTTGAGGCCCTCTGTAGGACTCACGTATGCACTAACTGCATATTCTTTATTGATTGACGTGATAGTTTTTAAAGTCTGCTTTTCAAATGGAATTTTACAGCCACATTCAACTCGGAGTGAGCTTTACTTCAGATATAAGATGAAAGTAAAACTGTCACTTCAGACAAATTTTTTAGGCTGATTTGATTTTTAGAAGAAACAAAGTTACAACTGCTCCATAAAGAATGAAATGTTAAATCTAATGTATAAGGAATCGTGAGAGGCTTGTGAACTAGCTTCTTAGACCAGCTTTAGACTGCAATTTTTTTTCAGATGGGACTAGTTAAGAGATGTGCTTGTCTGTGACATAAAAATATTCTAGATGCATTTCAACTAGAGCTTTCATGTACAGCAAATATTCAGTTAACAGTAAAAGGTAATAAAGAGTAGAGAAGTTTTATAACTTGCAACCATCTGTGTAGGTTGGATCTCTTCAATCACACACTAGACCAGCACTGGGAGATGCGAGGCTCTTTCTGTCAGAAATCCAGGCAAGTCATCTCATCGCCCAGGACCTTCTGGTGACTCCCGCATTTGTCTGGGGAAATAGTTGGAAGCTGGAATTTTTAAACTTTTATTTACACTTATATGTATATATATATATATATATAACATATATATACATATACACACTTCAGATATACGTGTGTGTGTATGTGTGTATATATATATATGTATAATCTCAATGCTATAAATAAGATATGAGGAAATGGGTGTAAAGTAGGTGCTGACAGCATACTCCTTCCATTGCTAACTGATGTTAAAGATCATGAGTTAAGGTTTTTACCTTTGTTGTTTCTGTGAAGTTTTGGCTATACTGTGGCACAATCCAGCAGGTGCTGTATCCCAAGTTTCACACGTATGCATGTACTAATCATCTACATTGTGAGTGTATCAAGAAAAAGGGAGCTAGCATTAGCCTATTTCCCTCACCTACAGAGGCAGCCTGATTACATTCATAATTGTAGCAGGGAACCAGGTGTCACAGCTCTTCCTTTGCTTACATCTGGTTTACAGCAGCACAAATATAAAGGGAACCGGTAGCCTAGACTCACTTCTCAGCTCTGTCACCAAGCCACTGCTGCATTTGGGCAAATTACTTAACTAATCCTTACTTCAATCCCTTACTTTGTTAAAGAGGTAAAACGATATTTGTCCACTCAACAGGGCACTGCTGTTATCTAACACCTACATCTAGACAATATTTTGAGAGCCCTCAATAAATGGTGCTATTGAAAGAAAAAGCAGTGTCCTCCCACCCCCTTCTGACTTAAGCAGAGAGCCAAAGCACAGGGCACTCTCTTTCCATTAGCAGAAATTGATGATAAAGTCAGCTCCTTCTTGGAGACAAACAAAATCCTGCATCCCCAAAATGTAATGAGAATTAAACGGCTGGAGATGATTTCTTTTCACTTAATGTTTTCTACTCTCAGCATTTAACTCAAAAAGCTCCGATACTTCTTTCACCTAAATGTTGCCAGCTCTCATGTGGGTCTGGCAGATGCTTTTTTACTGCTTATTCTTTCTCTTTTCAAACTGTTTTTGCTGCTCCTCAGTTGTGCTGAAGCAATACTCAATAAAGGCTCTCTGTCTGCAACTGCCTGCGAGGCCTGGCGTGTCTTTGTCCAGCTGGAGGCCCACAGCGCCCTACCTGCTTCAATAAAGGGCCTTAACGACTTCTTACAAACTTACTAAAATGCAGGACAACGTCAAAAGGCCCAGCTTCAACCTACAGCAGTATTACCATCAATACAATGACTAACAATGGCTATACAAAGGCAAACATTTCCTGGCTGTTTGTAAGCACGTCTAATCTCAGGGCAGCATACTAAGCAAAACAAATTCATGCAAGGATTTCCCTCCTTAAATACCACAGAAGTGGCAGCCATCCTGTCTGAAAATCAGTTGTTAGCAATCATTTTCAATTCCTGTTATTCCTCTTTTGTAGATGCGCCATATGTTCTCAGAAGTTCCCATCCTGAGATACCCCTGGTACAGTGAAGTCACTTCTGCAAATTTCTTTGCACAGGTGAAACTAATGCAGATTTTGTGGCACAGTTCTTGCTTAAAGTACTAACTAGCACAACAGCATCTGCTTCTACAGCTCTAGCAGCATAAGCATGCTGTGACAAGCATGGCTCCATCCCCCCACTGTAAGACCTCTGTACTGGCAGCATATTTCATGCATTACCTGGCTGCTTGGAGTTGAAGAAGTGAAATGATATTATTGTGGTACCAACAGTAATGCAAGTATTCCTGTAGCATTTTTCCTGAATCAAGTAGTGGGGCTTTTTGCTTACTTCATTTTACTTTAGTTTCATTTCACAGTACAACATACTACAAAACCTATCTCAGAAAAAACATGTTATGTAGCATTCAGATGAAATACTGCCCTTCCACAACAAGAAACAGCATTACACAATTCCTAATAAAACACCAGCACTTTATGGCATTGTTGGTGGGCAGATTTTTAGTGACTTGCAAATGAGACTTTACTGAGTATAGAAATAGACAAATACAGAAACATTTCTTATGTTTTAGATCTCAAAGACATCACTTTTCAGCAGGTGTGCCCTCCTGGGCGGCCAGTAAATTAGTAAATTACAAGTGCAGGATTATTCATTTATTTATTTTTTTTAAATATGGCTAAAGAATAAAATCTTTAGTCTGGCAAGTTGGAGTCAAACGGCCACAATGAGCACCTGTTGAGAAAGCCCATTATTTGGGGTTGGGTTCTGGGTGAAAAGATCACTGTGAATTAATTTTGATTGCTTCACAAAACTCTGCATAACAAATGGTCTCTGACAGGGCTATCAGGGGACTTCCATTTGAAGGGGAGGAAAAAAAAGATTTTGTTTCTAGGAAGGTAACATAATCTCTGCAGTGACATTAAAACACCAGTGGCTGCACTTGGCAGAACCTCTTCTGAAACAGATTGTATTTGCTTAGGTTACCAGGTATTATCCTTCGGGAGAGAAAAGTGAAACAATTGATATCAGAATCTTATCTAAAAGATTAAAGCTTAAAAAGAATATGGTCAGAGATCCATGAATCCTGAATTGTTAAGGCAGTTCTTTGCTCACAGGTTTATTAACAGCCCCATTTCTATGAGTTCTGGATGGCTATACACACTGCCAAGATAAAAAGGGAGAAGAGAATAAATCAGAAGTTTCTGCAGTCAACTAAATACAGCTGCTTTCCAGCATGGGTTAATTCTAACGGCAAGTTACAGTAACATAAAGGATAACATTAGTATCTGGCAAATACTGCTCTCTTAGTATAGAAGATACTGAACATGAAGTTTTTCTCTCTCTGGAATGAAGTTCCAATCTAAAATACACAACAGTGCTACCTGTCTGTCGCTCCCTGATTAAATGGAAGGCCAAGCTTACCATCTGTTTGTGCAAGTGAAAAGCAATATTCCACCAACTACTCTGCGTGACCACTTGACTTAAGTGTTTTCTGCAAAGCGACTTCTAAATTAGCCAGGGCTTATTTTTAGACGAAGAATAAGCTAAAAGCATCGTGATTTCTGCTGATAATCATGATCCAGTTGACTTTATGCTTGATTTGTCAACACTGAGCAATTAATATTGCATGAATTACTACATCTATGATTCACTCATAATTGACTGTAAAAGCTACGTGCATATGAAGACGATTAAGTGCTCATACCAATGCTTCCCTTTTTATTGTTTCTTTTTAAGGCTGCCTCAGTTATGTCATCGTCTGGGTATTAATTGCACCTCCACAAAGATTGCGATGCTCGGATTCATACAGGTACAGAAGGATTCTGTCTACACCTGGCAAAATCACTGCGGCCATACTGAAGTCAGAGCACGGCCACACACTGTTAAATAAAAGTAACAAAAAGTCTAGAGAAATCAATCCTGCGCTTTGTTCACTTGTGATACAGCTAGGAGTGGCTCTAACATTAGACTACAACCAGTATCCAACTTTCTCAACTCTTGCAGCATCTTTTTACGTGACAGGGGACAGCAGCCACCAGAAAAAGGAAAGACTGGAAATGCTGTGTTCTACTTGCTCTAGGAACCAGACTGATACGGTCCCAATCCCAGAACAGAAACATTAGGAGACACCTTCAAGCACCCGCAGGGTTCTGGTGTAAAGGACTTGAACAATCTGATCCGGGTAGAGAAGCAAGCAGGCTCTGTATTGTTCACGTGAATGTCAGCTCCATGTACCTGCGTGTGCCTTGGATGACACTGCTGTCCTACAGCTGTCAGGTTCAGCATCTGCCATCCCAGAACTGACCCAGAGAGGGATGCAAATGAGAGGAGCTGACTGCACAAAGACAGTGCCCAGCATGAATCATTTCCCTTTTGGAGGACATACAAGTTTAAGTTTTCCCTGCAACTTCTGTCAAGCCTCAGCTACCCTGAACTTCTTGAAGTTATTGCATCCATCGCATCAAACAATATATTTACTCTCACTAATTCCAAACTTCCTTTAATATAATACAAGAAGCAAAGGGTAAGAATGGAAGAAAAATATCCTGAAGATGTCGCTACATTTTTATTTAGATATATACATATGATTATTCTAATGATGATTCTACACAACATGTTCAAAAAGCTGGAAAAACACAAGCAGAGGGAAATATGTAACATATCCTGTTTTTTTTCTTTCTTTTTTTTTTTTCCCCCTTCACATCTCCAAAATAAACTACAAATCTCCTATGTTGAAAAGTTCTTCCTTAAGTTAATAAAATCTGTCACTTTCCATAATGGTTGATTTGAAGAAAGTCCACAGGTGCAGCATTCTGTTGTTCACAGCTTGGCAAGTCAAGGCTTATAATAAAAAGCCCTCTGTGTTATGGTCCTCCTTCCCCATCAATTCACATCAAGTATTATTAGAATCATCTGCCACCTCAGTGGTGCTTCCTCTGTGCTCAAACTGCAGAAGCAACAATGACATTTTACAGCTCTGCAGGTGCTGCTGTGTGTGGTCACGAACACAGAAGCGTGGCCTGCTATTGTTCCCCAGCAGCACTTTGATCTCTGGCACAAAAAGCCGCATAGCTGGCTGCCCCATTCATTTTGGGCTGGGTTTATATGGGGAAGAGGAAAAAAGAGGTGACAAGAGATGGGCAATCCATAATATTTATTTCAACAAACGCTCCAAATCTTTTTAAACATCATAAGAGCATGGCTCATTAAACTACAACAGCCTCGAAATTGTGTTATAAAACCACAAAACAAAAAAATCAATACTTCTGCAGGGAAAGAGGTAATGAAATATATTGAGTTGGCTGAAAAGTGGTTTGTATGAATCAGAATATTACTATGCACGCACCACTTCCACTCCCAATACTTAAAGTTAACAAACTAGGAAATGTTTGCTTCCCCATCACTTAAACAGGTGCTACAAGGTCGTATTTATCAAAGTTATTTTCCAGAGTCAGTCCTTCTGCTATAAATAATGCTGGGATATAGGGGCTTAATAAAGGGAGGGCGACTCAATGCGTATCTGCTACCTGAGCTTCAGCTGCTGTATTATTTCACAGCCTGATCAATACTCTGCTCCATGAGAGCAGAGGAAACCACCACAACATCACCCTGATGAGTCACTGTAGGTTTATTACTGAGCCAGAAGGACATAGCATTTCTGGTGCTAGCAAAGACTAATTTTGATAGCACCATTTGACTGCTATTAAATAGTTTAGCTCTGTTTCAAGTCCTTGCAATACCTTGGCCAGTTTCTCCAGTGGTGTCAGATAAAAGCTTCTGGAATTAACACTGCCTCTGCTACCAAACAAACAAACAAAAAACTTCTCTGAAATATTTTGATTTAGAATTACTTCTGGTTTACTTCAAGCCAGGGTTATTGCTCTTCAGGTGAATCTATAGAAATGGCATTTTAAAAAAATGAACACAGACACTGTGAGGTGAGCAAACAGACAGCAGGCAGTCGTGGAGCTGCCCAAGTGCTGGGTTGTGCCATGTGAAAGGCAGGTTTCTGCTCAGGACCTGCACTGCAATTTTGTACCAAACAGAACCCAGGAAGAAAGGGACACCACTCTGCCTACACTCCCTCCCAGACACGTACAGGGAAAGATTTCTTTCTCAATGTATTTCCCAAGAAAAATCAACCCTAAGCACTTGAAAACAAAGAGCAGAAACAAGACAACATTGAATAATAACAACATAAGACTCCAGCAAAGGCTCAGCAGCCACTTGCAGCCAACATTCTCTCACTCTCCCCAGAAATACAAACCCTGATCTGCCAGCATTGCCCATCCCTGCCAATCTCCTTTTGGAGCGTAATCCAAAGATAACAAAAGCTTCCCATACCAAAATTCATCCATTTAAAAGGACAGGGCTTTAGAGAAATAAAGAAAGCCATATCTAAAAAAACAACTGATAGAGTAACTTTTAAGAGTTGGTCAGAAGCTGCACACCTCAAGAGAGTAACAGAGGGTAACCTTACATCTCTGCACCTCTCATTTGCTGAAGATGATCAAGATGAGATCAGCTGGTTTACAACAAAGTCACCAGAGACAATTCCACAGCCACCACTGCTATAGTCAAAAACTTCTCTGCACACCCCCTGTTGCTCCACAAACCCTGTGAGCACATTAACCCCTTGGCACTGCACTTCAGCCACTCCAGAGTCCTGCAGCAGAGCGGTCATCCCAGCCATCCATACATGCTGCCATCTTGGGCTACTTATGGTGACACTGGAGAGAGTCAAAATGGCCAGCTACTTAGGAGGAGAGGGAGAAAGGGTGCTACAGCTGTTAGCTATTGATACTTCATCCTAAATTTATTTTTACTTTATTATTTTCTATAAATACTCATGTCTTTCAGCAGCTCTACTGCTGCTGGAGCCTTTTCCAGAAACTGTCAGTGTCATATGGAGACTTAACCCCTAAGAGAGAAAAAACAGATCAGGAAAGGAGCTAGGAGGTGGTGGAAGAAGAAACATTGAAAATTACTAATTCTGAAGAAAGAGAAATATGTCACATCACACACACACCTCCCCCAACTAACTAATTGCTTTCCTTTTCCTAGCTGCTTTTTTATTTGATTGGTACGAACATACAGAAGTATGTTAGTTAGTGTGTCAGCTGGAAACTGCCCCAACTATTCATTTCTGTTGTTATTGCTGCCAATGTCTAGTTTTCTGAAAGAAGAAAGCACTTCAAGACTGGCAATACACGAAATCAGGACTTTGGGTTTTGGTTGACAATTACTACAGACATTTGAAGAAGTGAAAATCATTCCTGTCTTCGTCAGTCATTATGTGGAAAAGTTCTAAACACATACATAATGTGATGCCTTACATCACACACGGCCAAAGTTTCAAAATGCAGAGTTATGCTTCCAAAAGCAAAGATCACCACTGCCACATAGGGTTACAAAAAGCAAACTGATCAAACCGAATAGAGAAAAATCCATCAGATACAAAACAAATGCTTTTCTTTAGACATTACCTCTAGTGCTCAATGGTAGACCTGATGGTAGACATCACCATTAGCTGCATGCCGAGAAATAGCTGTGCTGCTCTGCTTGCTGCTAGCAATTTTATATAGCGCATGGAGATCCATATTCTATGGGAGAAAACAGAGACCATCATACAATATTACAGAGACTCACAGCAAAACCAACAGCTGCAGAGGAGCCCAGTTGTCTCACTGCTCATGCCAGCGTCAAGCCAACCAGGAGGACAGAGGCTACAGGACTGAGCCTGAATTGCCTTGCTGTACAGCGCATAGCATTTTATTTCTGACTAGATACAACATTTCCAATTCCACATGCTTAGTTTTACCAGATATTTCATAAACCTTTCCATTCCAAGAGAGTATCCACATAGCACAAAAGACTAATCCAAATAGCTTCCACTCTACAAATGCAAAATAAATGAAAAAGGTAAGGAATTATTGCTAAACTGTTTTATGGAGCATATAGAGAGAATAAAGCACTTTGACCAGGGTGACGAACACCCAGAAAACATGATTTTCATTTACTGATTCAGACCTCCACACTTCAACCACAAGGGGAACTTTGCATAAGGCTTCAAGGCTCCAAACCATGCCATATTAAAGTGTAGTTAAGTTCCATTTGACAGCATTAACAATAAGGAACTGCGTGCATCAAGCTAGTTCATGCATCAGTACACGGAGGGTGGTGGAAGGAGAAAAAAGTTATCTGTTCAAATAACACCAACGTATTAAATTAAATTTCAGTGTTGCAGTCAACTTTTCATTTTCACTAATGGCTTTTAAGAAAGCCAGGCATTTTTCCTCAGTCCATTTTACCTTTTCCCTCCATTTGACAAATATTGATTTTCATTTCCTCCAAGTTTAAGTGCACTGAATACTATTGTGACTGTTTTGTTTGCTTTTTTGTTTGTGTCTCAGCTTTATCGAGGATGCCAGCATGAATGCATAGAGCTCTGGAAAGAGAGAATTGGTTTAATAACGTCTTCAAATCCAGGAGAGAACACAGAAGCAGACACTACTGTTTTGTATAGGTCAAGCAAGAAAAGTGACTGTAAGCAACTACATAACATCCATAAGGAGATGACAGAAGTAATCGTCTGGGTGTTCTAAGCTGTTATGCTGTGTCACAACAGAAGCATTCTTTCTCTACTACAGTGCAATGTTAGATATACTGTCTTAAATGACCTTCAGTGGCACTTTAAGCGGAGCCTGTTCTTACACAGACCTTCAGGAGGGTAACATCTCCTGCAATTCTGTCTCAAACAAGCTGCAGAATTATGAGTTGACTTCTTTTGAACTCAGAGGCGTTGGCTCTACCACAATTTCATAAGATCTCCTCAAGCTTTGTGAACCTTCCTGGCACGTCTTGGATATCTTCTATCTTACGATGACCTTAGAATCATTTAGACCAGAAAAGGTCTCTGCCTTAGAAGTCAGACACACTTTTAGAGCAACTGTCTGCGCAGAGCTCACTCAGTGTTAAAGCCAAAGCATTCTGACTTCAAGAAGGGGATTCAATCCATCTATGTGCACCAGAGGTACAGGCTGGTAGGAAGGGATCCCCACAACCAAGCCAACTATCACAGCCGGCCTCGTTTCCCTCAGCAGCTCTGACAACTTGCCAAGAGGAGTCAGTATTCATTGCAGGCAACTAAAACATAGAAAACCTTTGCGGTCTGTCTCTCTCTGTAATTTGCTATTAGCTGAATACTCTACCCAAGAGAAAGATAGGAGCTTGCATGAGACACATTTAGCATCAAAGATGATTATCCCCACAACTGTTGTTCACATGATGCAAATGTTAACTTCCCTACCTACTAAATGGCATTTTAAAATCCCATTGAAAGGAAGGCAATTTAGAATTATTCACAGCTAAAGAAAGTTTGGTATCAGAACAGGTATTGGTTTGATAAACACCTTAACATTAGTCAACTGGATTGTCTTAGGGGCTCAGCTTCCTCCTGTATTTTCCAGCAAGCAAAGGAAATAAAGTGGTGACCAGTGAGGCTACATTCATGACATTGTGCCAAGCCACTCCACGTTCCTCTTTCCATATTCAGTCCCAAATACTGCTTGTATTGCACCACCTGATGCCAGGTGCTGCAGGGCTTCTGCTACACCCACCTGACATTGTGATACTGCATTTTTAAGACCTTTAAATAATAAAAATAGACCTTTGCACTTTAGCATTGCCCTGATCAAGAGAGCTGTCTGTACAGATGATGTGAATGCCTGCTAACACAAAGAGACTTCTTACTTCAAGGAAATGACACCAGAAGTTTCAGGGCCAAACGCTCCAGTAAGGATGCTCCTTATTTGCACTCACGACCCAGTCTGACACAAGTATGGACGTGCCTTTAGTACCCAGCTAACCAGAAGCAAACTGCTTTCCAAAAGTTACAGTAACTTCCAGAAGTTAAGAAAAGCCTGCAGTTCAGCTTTGATCAGTCAGCTGCTGCAAAAAGGAAGACATCATCACTCTGTTACTCCAAAACCTTCCAGCAGGTGAGTGAGAACACTTACAGGTGCTCTACACAGAGCCAGCTGCCTGCAAGCCTCCAGCCCCATACACCATGCAGGCTTTGTACAGAATGACTTCCACATCTCAGTTTTCACGAGCTCTCTCAAAGCTAAATGGACTTGATCATCAAAGATTTCCCTCCTGTTTTCTCTCTCAGTGCTGTAGCAACTGGAAAGATCAATACAATGGGAAAGGCATCACAACAGAGCCATGATGATGGAAGAACCAGCACACTAAAGGAAGTGAAGAAGATTGCTCTCCTGTATCAGAAGATTGCAGGCTCACAGGAGGAAGCTACACCAAGAAGGTATCTCCAACCAGAAATCCTCCCCCAGTGGCAGCCAGCCCTTAAATGAGGTCTAAGAGAGGTGCAGCCAGGCTCCATCCACCCCTGCCTGTCACACAGCTGAATTGCCTTCACCTGTGCTCCCAGGGCTGACCACCACGTCCTTTCCCCAGGTGCTCAATCAGTGGTTCAGGCTGTGACTCAACAGTTACATACAAGTGCTTGTCTGTATTCCCATGACAATAGCTGACTTTGCCTCTTAAAGATTTAAGCTGTGGATTCAAAAATAAATACCTCAAGACAAATAGAAAATGGAAAAGATTCATAGTAAGACTAAGCTATAGTATGATTCGAGACTGAAACTTGCTTTTGATCACTGCCACGCTTACACCTCACTTACCTGTGACATACTCGGGTCTCTGCACACCATTCAGGAACTCTGAGTATCTCACACCTCTAGAATGAGGAGATCCTCCCAAGCAGCAATCACCACGTGCTGGCTATTTTCTAGGCATCCTCTAGGCCACTGCCAGTAGCAACAGAAGGACTGGCTCAGCTGCTCTTATATTAACTATAGCCTGGATGTAAAAAATAGAAATACAAAATCAAGAGAGAGAATATAGGCACAGCTATCTGTAACCCTGTGCTCAGGGAAGTTGCACATTCTCCAGTTATTTCTGTTCTTCTCCATAGATATTCCCAAGCTTCTATTCCTCCTTAACATTTTGCCTAGGAAAAAGTATTTATACAAGAGATTGTATTGTATGTGAAATCTTTAAGTCATTATATTTCAGCTCAGCAGCTAAAAGACATATTGCTTCTGGCTTGTGTAAATAACCGTACCCATTTATTTGCAAAACATTATTTTAACTTCTGTCAATTCATATTCATGAGGGAAGGAAGCCAGATAGAAAACGATCCTTTGATTTTAAATAAATAAATGGAAAAGTACTGCAGCCTGGCAGGGAGCAAAAAAAAAGAGGGGCTGGAGGTTGGGAAAGGAAACTTCAGTCGCACCTTCACGTGCCAAGTAACAGCGGCCTCCCGCAAAGGTGCAACCCGGTACCTTGTGGCTTCGGGACTCCGAAAAACACAAATAACTCCCTCACCAACCGCAGCCCAGCACAGGAGGCAACGCGGAAATCCGTCCCCCTTTTCCCCGACAAACAAACAAACAAACAAACAAAAACAACCCAAAACCTTTGGGACTTGGCTGTCATCTGCACGTGGAATAAGCCAGGCGGTCCCCCTCGCACCACCCCAGCGGAGCAGCGCTGCCTTCTCTCTACATCCCCCACCGCCTTTCATCCCTCCTGCTCTGCGCGGGCGGGGCTGCGCCGTCAGGCACGGCGTGCGGCTGCCGGCCGGCGCTACGCGGGGCTCTGGGAGCGCCCAGCTCCAGGCGCTGCTGCCCCGCGGTGCTGCTCCCGCACGGGGAGGTTCCGCGTGCTGCCAGCCCGGCGTTTAAATAAATCGCTGCTGAGTGAAGAAAGCGACTCGTTAAGGGGATGAATTGAGCGATCGTTGGAGCTTGGAAAAACGGGGGGAAAAAAAAGGAGAAAAAAAAAAAAGGGGGGGGGGGGGGGGGGTGGGAAGGGAGGAAGAAGAGAAACCGCCGCGCTTAATTTTAATGGATCGTAAAGTTGCGATGAGCGTGAAGGAGAAGGAAAAAGAGGAGGAGAAGTTTGTTGCTAATGAGAAAAAATGCGGCCGCACAAACAAAACCGTTAAGAAAGAAGCAAAATGCCCTATTCCTGACTAAGGATTAATGCAGTGTCTGTGAATAGGAAATCCTGCGCCGGGTGAGCGCAGCGCGGGCACCTCTGTTTGCCTGCCAGCCGCCGCCCCGGGGACGACCGGCTCCCCCCGGTGCCCACGGCCCGGTGTCAGGTAGCGGGACGTAGAACTGCCGCCTTTCCAGAGCGAATTACACGCGCACGTCCGTCCGTCCCCCCACTGCTGGCAGCTGGCGCTCCGCCCGACGGGGCGGGGAAAGGCTCCTCCTCCACGCCGCTCGGCCCCGGCTTCGGGGCGGGGAGTGCGGCGGCTCCGCCCGGAGTTGTGGGGGGACGGAAAAGCCTCGCAGGGCGCGGGGACGGATGGCAGCGTCTGCCGGGCAAAGCGCGACCCGTTCGGTCCCTTTCTCACCGCCGAGCGCCCGTCCCCGCGGCCGGAACGCAGAGGAGCGGCTCCGTCCCGTCCCGCCCCGCCCCGCCGCGTTCCATCGCGGCAATCGATCCGCGCGGAGGAAAGGGGCGTCCCGGGGCGGCTCCTCGGACAAACGCCGCCGAAAGGCGGGGAGAAAAAAGCCCCCATCCCCATCGCGCCTCACCTGCGGCGCGGTTACGGAGCCCCCGGGACGGCCGCAGCTCCGCGTCCCCTCCGCTCGGCGGTGCGGGGTTCCCTCAGCCGCTGCCGCCCGGCGCGCGTCCAACCGACGGCCGTCGTCGCGCCGCGCGGCCTCGGAGGGAAACCGCTCGCGTTTGCTTCTGCAAAACGGCCGCGGGGCGCTCCGCCTCAGAGGGAGCGGAGAGCCCGGAACGCCGCGCGGCCCCGACCGCCCCTCCGCCTGCAGCGCTGCCGCCGCGCTCAGCTCGGCGCGGAGCGGCGGTCGGAGCTTCGCCGATGCGGCCGTGAAAGCCCGTTCGGTTGAGCTTCGTACGAGAGCAAAAGGTGGCTCGAAGTTCCCGAGTGGTCGCACTGAGAAGCCGGCGGGCTTCGGGCGCAGCCGCCGCACGCGCACCGCGGAAGCGTCGCGGTCAAACAGGAGAGCGTTCTAAAGATAGCGAGTCCGGGAGGTGTTCAGAACTACAGCGTTACACTTTACTGAGCGTTCATAATCATATTAACGGCAAAACTCCTCGGGAAGTTTTTCTCCCTCCCCAGCTTTTCAGCCAAGCCCTCCGCAGTGCCCGATTCAATGGGGAGCACAAAGAGACCGACGTGCGGGAGAGCAGAACGGCCTCAGCTTGAGCCCATAGCAAAGAAACTCCTCTAGAGCAAATACCTGCGTGCTGCAGTTGTGAGCAAAATATACGTGCGTACACAACTGGTCGCTCCCGGTTGGCTGGTTTGTTTGGACCATCCGTAGTTTGAAGGCAGGCAAACTAATTTATTTGCCGTGAGTGATAACATTAGGGAGATCACAGCCCTCGGGTCGGAGCGCTGGGCTCAGCTCCGTGTCCCCACGCTCCTGCTGAGGTCGGCGGTCACTGCAGGAGCAGAAGGGAAGCCAAATCACGTGCGAGGCCAAAGCAATTCTTTTTGTCTTTACAGTCAAGTTATAGGCTCCATATAACATACGGAGGTTTGCAAGTGGACAACTTAACACAGATAGAGCAGCGTAAGCGTGCCACAAACATAGACTCTCATAGAGTAAAATTAATATCAAATATAAAGCATTTGAACCAAATCAAGCCTTAAATGTGATAAGTACTTCCTTCAAAGGAAATTTCCCCAGGCTCAATGAGGTCTTTGCTAGCAGCATTTTATATATAAAGAAAAGAAAAATGCCAAAATATCTACAGTTTGATGAGAAGGCGTACTTGATTAATTAAGGAGAAAGTCCCCACTATTAGGGAGTATGAAAAATATACCAGTAATTAATATGCAGCACATATGTATACCCATACTTACAAATATAAACACTCACGTACAACCTGGACAGTTCGTGTTAACCGAGGGAAAGGCTAAGTAATACATTCAAAATGATTACCAAATACAGGTACACTTTAAAAACACAGAGACAGCAATTTTTATCTGTTGCAAAAATGTATTTGATTACTCGAGTAAAATTACAGTATCTCTGCTGTTAGTAAGTATTAAATGTTAAAGAAACTGGACCTCTTTTTCCTTTCAACTTTCCGAGAAAGTGCATGTAACAGTCCAAGGTTCCCCCTGCCCCCATACCTAATACAAAATAAACAGACACTATACTTGTTCCCTTAGTCAAGGAGTAGGGCTTGGTCTTGTAAGGAACGTATATACATTTTAATGAAAGTGATGTCTTATTGTATATACAGGAGCATCTACAGTTGTCCACGAGAGTTGTTCAAGATGCTATACTTAGCAGCATTGTGAAAGTCCAGCACATCTTCTATAATGGATATACCTACAAGGCAAAATGTTACGTCTCAGTTTCAACTACCAAAACAACACTTCAGTATCTCCTCTAATAATCTGCGTGCTTATTACTGTACAGAAATGTATTAACATTTAAGACGACTCAAGTAAAAAGCACAATACAAATAACAGTTCAAAACGGAAAATGTTAAACCTACAAAAATTAAAGCAGTTTTAATTTTATAATAAAAATCAAAAACTGAGCTGTGTAAAGGACCCACACTGTTCAGTCTATATCCTTTCAGTCCTTTTCTTAATTCTGTTTGGAAAAATTAAACAATGTGTTTTGCTGATAAAATTTCCAGCAGGATCAAAGTGTACATTTATATACAGACTTTTATTAGAGATCTAATGCATCACTGAGGCATTGCATCAATACCAGAGTTCATGTTAAACTGGGTATAGAAAATAAGTTAATGCCAGAATAAGATCACCTAGCAGAACAGACTCGCAACTGCCATAAATGTTACAGCAACTTTACAGCACTCTAGTCGATTAGTATTTAGTTCAAAATACAGGAGACCAAAGTTAATGCTTGCATTTGTTTGCAAAGCAAGGTTATATCGCTAATAAATAAGCTCTCTTAGAACTCTAGAAGTAGAACATGGTACAAAAAAAAAAAAAAAAAAGTCTCTGTAATGTTGTAGCTTGCAGTTTGAAAAAAGCAACCCTAGGTTGCACTATTTGCAGGAATGTTATGTATAGTTTTTACTAATTCGTTACAATTTCTTTGTTGTCTTCCACGAAACGTGTAAAGCGGAAGTTTGTCCCGTTCTCATTGCTTGCCATTTTCTCCAGACCAGCTAGAGGTGCGTTGGGTTCTGAACTCGGGAGCTTCTCCAGGCTGCCCGTCAGGCCGCTGATGGGCGAGCTGCCCCCATTGCCCAGGCCCCCCGGCGGCGGAGGGATGCCGCCGTTCTGGATGACGGAGATCTCGTTGGTCTTCATGGCCAAGCCGTTGGAGAGCGCTGCTGCGTACTGGTTCCAGAAGCTGGACGGGTCTCCGTTCCCCGACCGCGCAGCCAAATCCTTCTGGAACATTTCCGGGAACTTTACAGGATTGCCTCCTAGGAACGTCATGGGGCCATCGACGGAAAGTCGTCTGCCTCGCCTTGCGGGAGTGCTGTTCCACATGTGAGTGCCCATGTGAACCTGGAGAGAGAGAAAGAAGAAAGAAAAAAAGGAAGAAAGAGTAGCAGTTGGAAAACTTATTTTCGCCGTGGTGAAGGCAGCAGTTCACAAACATGTCCAGTCTGGTTATGTAATAAAGCAGTAAAGGCAGCGGATGCAGGGCTCCATTTCCCATCTCGAGTAATAAACAAGCTTCTTCTGGATCAGCCCAGCACCATCACCCAGCATACCTTGTCTTCCTCCTGAACAGTGCGTTACTTCTTACTTTTTTTAAATTATTACATGTATTTAGCTTATAACGACTCTGTGTTACTCCATCAATTGCAGATAGCTGCTTTTGGGGCTAGAATTGCTATGTCCACTTTCATTGCAGTGGTAAGTATTGTATTTGACACCCTTTTCCCTATAAACATCCTTCTCAGACAGGCAGAAAGTATCCTTTGCTGATTGCTCATCGGAGAGCTTCGTGTATAGACAGAATGGCCTGAAAGTAATTATTCATCTCACATTACTGGCAGCAACCTCTAGAGAAATACTCTGTCAACAGAAAAATGTACACAGTAAAGTGCTCAACTGGTGTTCTAAAACTTAAGTATATTTGCTTTTCCAAACACATATCAGTAGGAAATGTTAGTTATATAATCAATTAAAGTAATGCCCATTAGTTCCAGAATTATGTTAATAGTTTTTTTAAACAATCATCATTTTACATGATAGCTACGAAAAAACAACACATTCGAGAGGCTTTTGCTTTCTTACTGAAAGCATTTCTCTATTTATTAGTACTGCCTACCAACATATGGCTGTTCTCTTTCACGCTCTACATAGATGGTCTTTGCTAGTAGGTGAATTTTAATTACGCATCAGAAACAGATCACGCTTCAGACCTGCTGCCAATGCAAGCACTCAACAAGAGCCCATCTAGCACTATCACTCCGTTTATCATACCACAGATACCCACAGGTACTGCTGCCTGCAGCGTTAATCACCGTGAACACTGGAAACCAACCAACCAACCAACACCGACGCAGCAAGGACAAAATGAAACCTAAGAACAGCAAGAGGAAAAAGTACCTTCAGATTGCCTTTTGTTGTGAATGCTCTTCCACATATAGTGCAGGCAAAAGGTTTCTCACCAGTGTGCGTCCTTTCGTGGATCTGCAGAGCGCTGGAGGAGGAAAACGTTTTCCCACACGTGTTGCAGTAGTGCTGTTTGGGGGTTCTTCTGGGGAGAGCAGGCAGCAGGACAGGGGACGTGGCAGAGGACAGGGGCCCTGAAGCAGCCAGAACAGAGGGTGTTTCTTTGCCGTCCTGAGGGGAGCTGTGCACGAAGCCGTTAACCTCCGTCTTTATGAGCGATGACAATGAATTAGCAGGCATAACCGAAGAGTTCGGATTAGGACCGATACTGGAATTGGGCTCAAAAAGTTGTGATGGTAGATCTCGCATTTGATGTGTCAACATATGTTGCTTCAAATTACCCTTTGTGGAAAAGCCACGATTGCAAACTGTGCAAATAAATGGTCTCTCTTTGGTATGACTTCTGTAATGAATGTCCAAGGCACTCTGACAAGCGAATGTTTTGCCACAAATGTCACATGCGGTGTTTTTAAATTTACCTCTATCTCTGAAAGGAAAGAGCATACTCAGAGACTCTTCTTTAATCATTTTATCAGTGTTACTAGATGTCAAGTCCAAAGCACCACTGTTTGCAGGGGTTGGAGACAAACCATTGGCAAACTCACTTGGTAAAGCTCTTACTGGTTTCTCTTCAATACTTGGTGACTTGTGGTAATCGTTAGTGCTGTTGGATGGGGACAAGGCCTGCATGGAAGAGGTAGACTCCGAGACAGCAGGGCTTCCAGCACTTTGGCTTTCCATGTCACCACCGACAGATGATGAATCGTTAGTCAGAACATCCCCTTCCACTGACCCATTTTCTACTGACTTCAAGCTGGCCTGAAGTTGTTCAGCAAGTCCTGCATTGATCATCTTCATCTGATTCTCCAAAGCAGCAATACTTGACATTTCCAGGGGGAGAGGGGAAGAAGACAAGCTGTCTTGTGATGCATCTGCAGATTTCGGAGTATCTGGCACGCTACTGTCAGGACAGTCTTCCATGTTCTCATCTGAGAAGTTGTCTAAATCATCAAAATTCTTATCATCAAAAGATCCCGTATCAGATTCCATTGACTCGGGATAGTTTTCGGTGACCGGGGTGTTTGGAATCTGCCCTCCCATGTGCATCCGGATGTGCTGCTGAAGCACAACGGCATTGGTGAATTTCTTCTGGCAGATCGGGCACGAATGTTGTACTCTCAGTGGGGGCATGGCACGGTGGACACTGTAATGAGTCTTTAAGTTGCCTTTAGTAGTGAAAGCGCGTCCACAGATTTTACATTTAAATGGCCGCTCACCGGTATGGGTGCGATAATGCATTTTCAGTGCGCTCTGGCAACTGAGAACTCGGTGGCAAATGATACACTCGTTGGGATCGGTTGCCTTTTTGTCGATGTTTTCTACCAGTTGCTGCAGTTTTGACGTTTCAGACGCTGGCGTCGAATCCAACAGTCCTCCAAATGGAAACTTTGCCTTAAATTGCTCTGACATTAGAGGCATCAGTGGATTTGTAAAAGTGGCGATGCTACCAGAACCCGAGTCTGCTGCCGGTGAACTCACAGAGCTGCTCATGTTAGCAACGGAGTTTGAATTTTGAGGGTTTTCTTCCATTTTGCTGTTTGAGGTAGGCAAAGCACCAGCCTCTACCTCATCAGAAAGTCCATTGGAAATTTTTGATGTGGGGTCAGCAGCTCCCGAGTCACTCTTGACAGAGCAGGGAGGGCTGGCAGAGGGATGGCTAATGGGAATCGGCTGAGGCTCCTCAGTTTTGATGAACGGGGTCAAGCTTGGTATCGTCGGCGGGAGTGGCAGCCCCACAGAAGTGGTGAGCGTGGAGAGGACTGGCTTGCTGTCCAGCCAGCTCGTGACAGGCTTCTCTGGCGGTATAGACATCCCATAAGGAATACCCGTGCTTGTAGGAATATTGTCCAAATGCTCTGGCACTGGGTACGGATTCATCTGAATATGAGGATATTTTTCTTTATGCCGCTGAAAGTGGACTTTTAAGTTTCCCTTTGTGGAGAACCTGTTTCCACATATGTTGCATTTAAATGGCCTCTCACCAGTGTGAGAACGTAAATGAATCTGCAAGGCACTGTCACTCCCAAACACTTTAGCACAGAACCTGCATTTATGCTTAAAGAACGCCTCGTCTGAATTACTTTTTGCTTCAAAAGCAGTTACATTTGGTGGCTTGCTTTTTCTTTGCTGTGCCAAGGCAGTCAAGGAGTTTAAATCCTCTGCAGGTGTTCCGATATTGGACAAGGGGCTGGAGAAAATAGAGTTACTAGGGGTGGGCTGAGGTAGAAGTGGATTAGATGCAGGACTTAATAAACTGCTTATTGCAAAAGCTGGTGAAGATGATGCCGATACTGGTGGGTTGCTGAGCTGTGAGCCACCAATACTCGAAGCCACTTTTTCTGAGGACGCTGTTGTAACTGCTGCTGCCAGTATGTTAATATTTGGAGAAGAGCCACTGCTGGATGGAATTAGAGTGCTGCCAGGGTTGCTCTGAGGTAGCTGTATAGGGGGTAGCTGTTTCACACCACTGATGCTGGCAGATTGACTAGCAAGGCTTTGTGCTAATCCAGCTGCTGCAGCCAGCTGCTGGGATAAATGGGAACTTAACGTGGACAAGGGGTTGGCAGATGTTCGTAAAGTACCTTGAGACGGGCTAGAAGACGTTGGCATGTCCGCATTTTGGGAAGCCAACAATAATATTTGGTGACGAATTTGTTCAATCAGTTGCAACTGGTGGATCTGCTGCTGCTGTAAAGCCAACAGTTGCTCCATCAGGGCAGGTACAGCAAGCTTGTTGTTCGACGCACCATTACACCTTGCTTCCTGCGAGAACTGTGCTACTGCCACTTTAGTACTCTGAAGATTTTCAATTATTACATTACTGTTTATTACTGAAAAGTTGCCTAACGTCGTCAGATCCCCTATGTGAGGTAGAGAGGTTGTTACAGCTGAGGTACCCATTGTGGAGCTGTTACTGCTTGTAATACTATTGTTGACACTCTTGGAACTGCTACTGCTATTGTTAATGCTGGAAGCCTCCACATCCATGGATTCTTCCTTGTCAAGTTTGTTATGCTCTGAAAGGTCACTGCAGTCTACTTGATCTGTGTTATTAACTGTGTCATTCATCTGTTCATCAGGATTATCAGAAGGGGAACTAGGAGGGAAGGTTTCAGGAGGAGAAGCTGGATTTTCATTCACAATTAAAACTAATTGATTTTTAGTACAGTTCTTCTTGTGTTGCAGGAGATCTGATAATTCAAAGAACTCAGCACAGCACCTGCCACAGACATGGGCGTCCTTATTCTTAGTGGTTCGATTTCCTTGACCCTTTTCTGTGTCTCCTAAAACATCAAAAGATGATGGATTAGAAACTGAACGGCAATACAAAAAAAAAATCTGCTGGACATTTAAAAGCACTGTTTTTATCTACCACTCTAAAAAATAGACTAAGATGGTACATGGAAATAGATCGATATTTCTACTTCACAAAAATCAGTCAAAAGCAAGATTTGAGACCCTACAAGGGAGCTTTATCAATCCCTATGACTCAGATGATCGTTTGCTTCAGATAATCCATCAAAATATAAAATACTATGAACTGAAGACATTGGAGCATAATGAAATTCCATAGCAAAGTATTGATTTCCAATAATTCATACTGCTTATTGTCTAGTTGTCCACTGAGTGCAAATCAACCATTTGAAGGACTCATTAGACTCTCACATTCCTGTCAACCTTGTTCATTTTCAACTCATTCAAAGATATCTGTGACAGTTGCCCCATCACTAAACTAATTTGTAGTCATTCGAGGTCCCAATCAGATTTTGACAAGAAAAAAGAAACTATATATTACCAAGCTACAGGCTGAAAAGCTCC
>JAPSGF010000031.1:5138847-5206326 GCA_035772895.1 Perdix hodgsoniae
AGAAATACATTTTAAGCGCAGATCTGCCTGTCAGGGTGAACTCCGTGAGCTTTGAACTGTAACAAAAGGGACCGGTAAGAAAATAAATACACTCTGCCGCAGCGTGCTGAACTTTTCGCTATCGATCTTCAGCCACGGAGCTGCAACAGAAACTCGAACAAAGCAGAACTCAATCAGGTGCAAAGAGTGCGGGGCCACCCTGCCCGTTCCCAGCTGTGCTCACCGCGAGCGCCTCAAGGACGCGCGCCGCTACGTTTGCCCGAGCCCCGCTCAAGATGTAGAAGAACGAGCCAATCTGAAGTCGCGGTACGAAAGGAAAAGAAAGGAGCGCTCGGAATCCCGAGTTTTCGCTCCGCGGTTGCGAAGCACACAACTCACAGCCGCCCCTCCGCAGCGCGCCCTGCCCTGCCCCGTCCCGCTCGGGGGCGGCTGCCGCGGGGCCGCGCCGTGCCGTGCCGGGATTACCGCAAATCCCGCTCCGGGGGCAGCGGCCCGTGGGCAGCCCGCTGAGAGCGCAGCGCCCGGACACGCCGACAGCCGTAAGGCGAGCCCGCCGCTCCGAGCAGGGAAGGGGGGAAAAGTCCGAGAGATGCGAGAGTAAAGCACGCTTCTTCCCGGGCTGTCGGCCGCAGTCCTTAAACGGGAGCTTTGTCGTTTACTTATTTAACTTCCGATAGCCACGCGCACCGCACGCAGCTCCGCTTCCGCGCCACCGCTTCGGGCAAAGCCCAACTTAGCGCACGCACAGCGCTCAGCAACAGGCGGAGGGCCGCTCGGCTGCCATGCCCGTCTCACGCCCGCGGGGTCTCGCTTTTGAAAACGATGCACAAAATCAGATCGGAAGGCTAAAACCAGGGGAAAATGGCTACTTTTTAAGACGATGGGTGGGAGCGATTGGCTCCGCTCCGTCTTGTAGCAACAAAACGGAGAGCGAGCGTCAGGAGAGGCAATTAAACTAAGTGAAGATGCGGAAAAATCCCTCCCTGCTTTCCCAGGAAGATAATTTCCATCTCAGCTTTCCCCTTCCCCGCTCGCTTTAAAAAGTTCCAAACTCTTTCCCGGGAGGCCGAGGGAAGACAAACAAAAACTCGACGCTTCCCCAACTCCCGCTCGAAACTTCAAGAAGAAGTAGGAATAATATGGGAAGAAAAATAAATACGTTTGCCGAGATGAGAAAGGGGACGAAGCTGAGCGAATGGCAAAACCCGAACGCACTCAGGGCGGGCAGAACTCGGCCAAAACCCAGAAGTCGCCTCCCAGGAGCCGAGTGACTTTCGGCAGAGCTGCACGAAGCGAAACGTCCGCTCGTTCGCTGCTTTCCGACGCGTCGGGCCCGGGCTTCGGGGAGCGCTCACACGGGCGGGACGGCGTCCCGCAAACTTTCCGCCCCGATTCCCCGCACGGCGGCAGGACCCTCCCCGAACTCCGCGTGCGGCAGCCGCGGGCAGCGCTCTGTTCCCGCTCCCGGGCTGCGGCGGGGGCCGGGCCGGGCAGCTCCGGGTGGCGGCAGCAGCGCTGGGCGCCCACAGCCGGCCCCGGGAGAGCGGAGGGTCCGGGCCGCCGCTTCCTGGGGAAGTTGCCGGGGGAGCCCGAGGTGTTTCCTCCCGACGGGGCCGGGCGGGGAAGCGGCACCGCCGCGCCCCGTTCCTCCCCTTACCTGCCCGCCCGGAGCGCTTCTGGCCCTCGGCTCCCTCCGCCCCGGCGCTCGCCCGCCGCATGGCCGCTGGGTACCTGCCCCGGCCCCGCGCCCGACTCCCGGCGGCCACTTGTCGCCCCGCGACTCGGCGCAGGTACGGACAGGGCACGGCCCCGCGGCGAAACTCCTCCGAAAGCCCCTCACCGGGAGGGGGTGGGACGAGGGGGGGGGGAAAAAAAAAAAAAAAAAAAAGAAAAAGGGAGATTTCACACGCTGCCTCTCCAAATCCTGGCGGACACAAAGCCGCTGTTTATTCCTCTCTCAGCGACTCGGAGAGGGAAAGCGGGGAAGAAAAATAAATAAAAAATAACAACCGGAGGCAGAGCGAGCGGATCCCCGCGCTCCCGGAGCTTCAGGCTGGCGGCCCGGGGCAGCTCCCGGCGCGGGGCGATCTCCCCGGCCCGGCCCGGCGGCAACTTTTCCGCCTGCGGGAAGCGCTCGGAGCTGGAGCGCGGGGGTCGGGGCGGGGGGGAGCGAAGCGGGTGCCCGGGGGGAGCTTTCCGCCGGCGGGGCGGTGTGGGTGGCCGGGCCGGGGCATCCGCGGCGCGGGTGCGGGCTCGGGGGCCCCGGCGCAGCCCCGCTTTGTGCCGCCGCTCCGCGGGGCGCGGGTCCGTCCCCTGCGGGCTCGGGAGGGCAGCCCGCCCCGCGGGGGGAGGGCGGAGGGAAAGCGGCGGGGAACGGAAAGAGTTCGGGGGTTCGTTAAGAACCACGCGAAAAGAGAACGCCGAGTTGAAGAAAATAAAATAAAATAAAATCAACGCCGACAACTCGGGAGAAAAAAGGGAAAAGAACCCCCCCGGCCGTAACTCCCCGAGAGCGGCGGTCCCGCTCCGCAAGGTAAGCGGCTCTGTTTTGTGCGTTTGTGTGAAAATGCGTGCGAGGGAGAGCAGAGGCACTCACCATTTCGCTGGGATAACGAGGCCAGATCGGGGTCGGATTGGAAATGCTGAGGCTTCGCCTGCTTCCTCCGCGACATGCTGGCTCAAACATCAGCTGGGGCAGAATAAAAAATTACTAAAAAAAAATCTTCTCAAAATTACGGAAATCGAGCCTCCCCCCCCCCCAGCCTCCCCGGTCCTCCGCGCACCGCGCATGTGTCCTGCTATAATTATGATTATCAATAATGCATTGCGATTAATCATAGAGGGGCTCTTTGAAAGGCGATTGGCACATGGCCAGCTCTATTCAAACCAGCTCGCCTTAATCAATTAAGCGCTGATTTGCTGGAGACCCTTGTCTCTCCGCCGCTCCCACCCAATGAGTCGATCCATGCGGCGGGAGAAGGGGCTGGATTTCCCCAAAGCTGTTTGGATACAGTTTAACCCTCTTAGCAACCAGCTGGGGCCGCGCCGCGCCATCCCGGTTACTATAGGAATGCGGCTCCCCGCGCCTCTCCCCGCAGCCCCGACGGGCGCCCCGAGCTCCCGCCCGCCCTCCGCTTCTTTTTTTTTTGGGGGGGTGGAGGGAGGGAGGAGGGTCCCAGAACCCCCCCAGCCCAGACCGGCAAGGACAGGACAGGGGGCGGCTGCTCCCGGGGGAGCCCCGCAGCCGCTGTACGCAGTGCCGCTGCCCCGTACCGCTGTCGTTAAAAGTTTCGGGTGCTTGTTTTTTTTTTTTTTCTCCTCCCCCCCCTCCCCTTGCCTTCCCCCCCCCGCTCCCCCTTCTGCTTTGCCCCGCATTTGCAAATAAAGCTCCGTTCTCGTCTCCTCCCCCCCACCCCCCGCTTCCCTTTCCATATATCACGGGCCCGAGGGGTGCTGAAAATAGGAAGGGTTTGGCTTTTACCTCACACATTCCCAGGACAATTAGGGACCGCTGGGAGCAGCGGGCGGACCGGCCGGCCGCCCCGCCCCCGGCCCCGCTCCGCGCCGGTTGGTCGCGCCCGAAGTCACTCCGCCGCCGGCGCCCGGGGAAGGTCGGGGCGGGCGGCGGGGCCCGCGGCGCCGGGCGGGGGGCGGGCGGCTCGGCGGCTCCGCTCCCCCCGGCCTTCCCCCGCCACTCCCGGAGCGGGGCGTAGGGGGCGGCGCCGCGGGCGCCTTTGCTCCCCCTCCCGGCGGCAGCCTCCCGACTTTTGTTTCCTTGTGGGACGCGGGAGCGATGCGCCGCTGCCCGCCCGCGCCGGGCCGCGCGGAGCCTCCGCGGGCGCAGCCTCCAAACCGAGCCGGGTCCCGCGGCGGCTCCGCGGCCGTGCGCTGCCGGGAGGAGCCGAGCCCGTCCCGCCGCCGGAGGGCCCCGGGGCCTCTGCCCGCTGCCGTGCGGCTCCGGGACCGGGCTCGGCGGTGCGTCCGGCGTGAGATGCGTAACGCGCCAAAGTTTGGTTCGTGGTGCTACTGCCCGAGGAGGAACCTTTTACATACAAACGTCACGGGCTGGAAAAAAAAAAAAAAGTACACTTGCAAAGGGGCTGCGGCCGACGTCGTGTTCCGCGGCTCTCCGTCCCCCAGTGCCCCGGCTGCTCCCGCACCGCCCTGCCCCGCTGCCTCCTCCGCGCCCCGAAGGAACGGGCCCTGGGGGTGCGGCGTCCCGCAGCTCCGTCCCGCACCGCCCCGTCCCGCGCCGCCGGCGCTCCCCCTCCCACCCCTGTCGAATTATTTACTCCTCCGTGGAAACGACTCCTTTTCCCGTATTAATATTAACAAACTCGGTAAAAGCGGGAGGCTGAGCAGCCACAACTCATTTCAATTTCAAATGAGCCGGCAAACCTGGAGAGCGAGCGGGAGGAAAAGGGAGAGAGCGGCGATGTTCTCATTCGTGGAAGCGGCTCGCTCGCGTTTCCTTCTCATTATTAAACGAAAGACATCGCAAAACGTTTACCTCGAAGGGGGAAAAAGCCTACCAGCCGCAAAAGCAAACAAACCAACCCAAACGAACGGACGAAGCCCCCCCGGTGCCGCCCGGTACTGCCTCGGCGCTGCGGAGCGGCCGCGGCCGCCGCTGCCCGTTTGTGTGCGGGGTGAGCCCCCTCCGCCCGCAGCGCTCGGAACGGCGGAGTTTGAGAAAAAGACAAACGAAGCCATCAGCGGGGGTGATGGTGAAGGATGAAGATAATAACCCTGCTATAGGTGGTACCGCACGTGACATTATTTTTCGCTGAATATTTCAAGAGGTGTTTGGGCAGACATGGATACGCCCGGCGCACGCTGCCCCCTCCTCACCCTCAGCCGGGACACAACACCGATCCGGCAGTCCACAGCCGCCCCGCACGGCGCACCGTCCACACGCGTAACGCTCCTGCGGCTCTCCCTGCGCGGCCGTGGCCGCAGCCCGGGCCGTTCCCGTCTCCAGCCACCTCCCGCGGGTCCCCACCGGCCGCTCTCCCCCGAATTATTCCCCCTTACAATAGTATTACGTATTTGTCGATTACACTTAAGACAGATTCCCCCAGTACCTTCGTTTCGTGGCAGGGAAAAGCCGGTCGGGCTGGTAATTAAAAGGCAACTACAAGGAGAAAAACACGGGTTTAAAGAAAAAGAATAAGAAATTAACTCGGAGAAATTAAGTTTTGTAACTTTTTTTTTTTTTTTTCGTTTCTCTGCTCCCTCGCTAATGCATAAAGCGGCACTTGGCATTTAACGTAGGGCCACTCGATTATTTATTGTTTGTTTTCCTCCCCTTCGCTGGGGGCCGGGAGGGGTGGGGAGAGGCGGGGGGCAGAGAGCGCTGCCGGGGCCGGGGAGAGATCGGTGCTTATTGTTGGTGATAGCGATACATCAATTACGTGTCATTGTCTCCCGCAGAAGTTGTGAGAGTTCACACGCGCAATGCCCGCTCCCTCTCGCAGCCCCGTGACAGTGACGGAGCTTTTCCCTCCCCACCACACCTTGGGGATTTTTGTTTCTTTTTTATTCTTTTTTTTTTTTTTTTTTTTTTTTTTTTACCTCTGATTATTCTCTTTAATGGAGGTGAGAGGTTTGCTAATGCGCTTCGATGCAAATCAGCCCGGCTGGAAGGCACCCGCGGAGGGGATCGATCTCCAGTTCATTGAGATGAGCACTGAAGGGAGATGGCAAACAGGGGATAATTTGCAGTTCATTCTGCCGAGAGACGCTTTCAATGAGATGCAACGCACCAGCCCGGCTTATTGTTATTAAGGTTTGCGCTCAGCCCCGACACTTTCGGCACTCAGGGGTTAAAAGCTCCGCAGTCCGCAACCAGCGGTGACACGCGGTTACCCCGAGCCGGGCGCAGTGCCACCGCTCTCCCTTTGCCGCACACCTCCTCCCGCAGCCCGGGGCACGCAGCAGCCCGGCCCCGCTCCATGCTGCGATACCTGCTCCTCCGCAGCACCACTTGTCCCTTTCTTCCCTTCTTTGCCTTTTTCTCCTCCTCTCCGCTCTTTCTGCTCTCTTTTTAAACTAAAAGGAAAAAAAAACAAAAAAAAAAAAAAAACACTGCGTAAGAGCTTCAAATTTCGCTTCAGTTGACCCCTAAAGCAAGCCGCTTTTCAGTTACACCAGGTTACATCTATTTCAGCGGCGTGTGTAATTAGGGGCTCCCAGATGTTGCCCTCAGCCGGGAACTCCGTGCTCAGACGCACCACGAAGTTCGAGGCCGTCCCGGGGCGCTGCCCGGGCAGCACTGCGGTACCGCGGCTCGGCGCTGCCCGGCGAGGGAACGGCGGCTCGGCCCCTGCTCACCTCTCACCTTGGTGTTATTGTTATTTGCTAATGATAACTCCTCGGGGAAAAAGAAATAGGGGGAGAGGGGGAGATCCAGCAT
This sequence comes from Perdix hodgsoniae, assembly GCA_035772895.1. Taxonomy (NCBI): domain Eukaryota; kingdom Metazoa; phylum Chordata; class Aves; order Galliformes; family Phasianidae; genus Perdix; species Perdix hodgsoniae. Next base: position 5,145,263 of record JAPSGF010000031.1, read on the forward strand.
GGAATCCTTCTCCATTATTAGTGACAACTAATAATTGATCATTGCTCACAAACACGAGCTTTTAGCCGCATAATGGAATCGTAAGCGGTACGGGTTGAACTAAAGGAGAAAAAGGAAAGAAAAAGAAGAAAAAAAAAAGAAGGAAAAAAAAAAAAAAAAAGGAGGGAAAGAGCCTCCCCCTCTCTCTGCCCCAAATCTCACAGAATCGTAGACATGGGGAACTCCCCCGCCCCCGAGATAAAAGCGGACGTGACTAAAGCCATAGGCGGCCAAGGTGGGACTGTTTAATTCCGTTCTCTCTTTGCACGTTTGCTGCCTTTGTCTGACCCGATGGCCGGCGCATTTTTACACCTCGCTGTCCCTTCCGAGTTTATTGATGAAGGTGCTTCTGAAATGATTATCGAGAGATTTACGGCCATCACTACCCACCTACGGGAAAAGTAGTAAAATCAATCCCTCAATCAATCGGAGCCCTCTGTGCATATCTTTTTAATCTGCTCTTTGAGCTGTTTTATTACAACAGAAGCATTAAATATGTTTGTTTCAAATTTAACACGAATGCCTCCGAAGGACTCCGTCAATTTAGGCATAAATCACGAGGCAAACGAGCTGGGTGGAAAGTCCTTATACTCGGGCAGGGTGGCTGCAAACCGAAGGCAATACCTGGATGGCCGCATTCCTCTGCCAGCAGCACCCCGCTCCGGCTGTAGGCGACTGCTGTATTTGTCCAGCCCAGCCCGCAGGGCAGAGAAGACCTAGAGAAAGATGAGTACAGCACGCTGCTAAAGACTTCCATGCCGTTTCATGTGGCTGCACAGAGAACCTAAAGAGTGCTAGTGATTAGAAATACTCTCGCATCCTGAAGCCTGTCATTGTTTTCTTTTTGATAGCAGAATGTCTTAGTCCCCATGTTAGAAATAGGCTTGGTGTGTTATAACTATGTAGCATACACTTGACAAAACTCCTTGGTTTCAATACTGTTATCGATCCCAAGGCATCACGCTAACCTTTGTGTACCTTTTCTCAGACTAATGAAAAAATCAGTGGGGATTCCAGGTAGGCTGCTTTGGCCCGAAATTTTCCCTTCCGATTTGTTACACAGCGGCCATCAAAGGGCAGACAGAACAAGTCTATTAGTTCTACAAAAGATGAAAAATGAAGAATTTGATTTGATCCCACAGAGGAACTCTTTTTCTTCAAGCCACATTCCTTTACATCACAGTTAAATTTTTATTATTATTATTATTTTTTCTATCCCAGTGTGACACAGCCACATAAAAGCAGAATTGTACCCTCCTGGAAAACCAGAAGTTTAGAAGTGAGGTAATGAGGATTTCTTCAGCCTTAGATAAAAATGTTTAAAAACCGTTCTGGATTGCAAAGATTTCTTCCAAAGGCACAATGTGGTGACTCTCAATGCAGAAACATTTCTGGGTAGAACAGTGGGGGAAAAAAAAAAAAAAATACACAAATATATCCATGTCAAAAGAAAAGTCATGACAAATCCATCTGATATCAGATAGTGACATATAATGAGCTATCAGACTGGATTTCCTGCTAACATCTTGCTTTACAAAAAGTGCATTTATGCGGCAGGAAAACTTCACAGTCACAGTTGCTCTGCACCTGGCTATATTCACAGCAGTCCTAGTGTGGAACTTCAAATCATCACAGCCATAATTTCTTCAATCGGAGCACTATCTGAAACAGTATAGAGTATGGAGGTGGGAGCCATTTAAAAGCAAATGAACAAATAGGACTGAGGGAAGTATCTTCCAGGATATTTAAGGAAAAAAGTTCTCTCTTCAAAAAAGTTCCCTCAGGATTTACTTACCTTTGAAACAAAAATCATGCAAGAAGTTCTGCAGTTCATCACAGTACAAATGCAAGGCCAACATTTCAGATGGCAATTGTCTACTAGCGTACAGATGATTTTCTACAAGGTAATCATCTGATAAAGGAAGACCTGTTGTTGTTGTCACAAACAGATTTCTGCTGTCAAATTAGATTTACCGAGTGTGCATTTTTATTTACATTTTAAAGTTTCATTTTAATTTGGGGAATCTGTGGTGATTACAGGATAAATATGTCTCAGACCTCAGGGGAACCGTTTCCCGCACAGTCCCAAATTTCTCGACAGATGAAACAAGCCTGACAACTCCATTCATTTTCATGGTGTTGTATTTGATTCAAATACAGTGGAAGTATTTGTAAGTACATGGATTTTGTTTGCATAATATCGAGGTGCTCTGATTAATGCATAGTGTTTACAACGTGAAAATTGTCATACTCCCTGCATCAATGCAAGGAGCTGGCTTGGCAGCCGCTGGCTGCAATAAAGTAAATGCTTGTGAATAACGTGCTGCTTTCCATGTCTGAACTAAGCAGCGTCCTCACAATCCACCTTTTGCATCCACTTTGGGCAGTCTGTTAATAGAGCTGCTTTGCAATGGCAATGTGTAAAACCTCTCTGAGTGTAAATATGTTCACCCAGACCTGCGCACATTATCTAGAGCTTATAGGGAGCCCATTTCCTCAGGGAGCAATCTGATCTCCCAGCCACACTGTTGCAGTTTTCTTTTCTTGCCATTAGTGATCATTTAATGTTCAGGTGGCAACAACAGCCATTGCCTACCTCAAAAAGTAAACCCAGGACTTTCTCATTAGTAAAATTAAATCTGCAGCTGGAAGAGGGGGGAAGAGCCAAGCAATGAGCTGCTGGGCACCTTGTACTGAGCCATCAGAGAGAGCCGTGATAAGCACTGCTTAATAAAGCTAAGATCATAGAGTTACATCTAGAGGATGGAACTCTCTCCAATTGTAAGCCAAGTTCAAGTCACTAGAATCGGAAGAGCAATCCTCAAGAAGAGATGTTAAAAAGACCCTTCTTCACAAATCCAGAAACCAGACTTGGGTTCAAAAAATTATTTCTGTCCTTTCACGTACCTTACATGGTAAGCTTGGGTTGTTGGCATGGCTGTACAAACTGTTTCTTGAATCTCACTCTGAGTTATGTATTCCATGTTACAGCCATTCACTGAGCTTCCAGTACCATCTCAGAAAGGGTTTCACATTTATTTGCATGCAGTAATGCAGCCTTCTGAAGTCTAGCTGGCTACGCAGTCATGAAGCTAATCTGAGCTTGCTCCTGTCTCCTGGCACCCAGAAGTTCTGTCCAAATAAGAATTTAAAGCTTCAGTCAGTTTTAGATCATCTTAAAAGCAATGGTACAAAAGCATATATGCAAAGACAACTAGTTTGTACTGGTTCAGCAATTCAACCAACATTATGTCATACACATACTGCAACAGAGCAAAAAGGAGAGAGTCATGCCTGAATATGAGGAGATACAGTACATCAAAGGAAGCCAAATACCAGTGCTTATTCTACATCCATATGTAAAGCTGCAGGAGGGATCATAAACTCATTTCTGAGTCCATGAAAAGCCACTTGTCCTCAGAAGTTTCGGAGGCAAACACCCAATCCTAAACACGTGATAGGTATGATCCAGCCTAGTGCAGGAAGCAGAGCATTGACAGAGCAGCACAGGCAGAGTTTCAGTCTAGAACTTGATGATCACAAAGGTCCGTTCCAACCTAGACGATTCCATGAGCACATTTCTGGCAGGGGCTATCTGGAACGATCAGTTAAGTCATTTCCCACCACCATCTGCCACTGCCCCACACAAGGACGATGCTGTCCCCAAGCTGTCACCAGGCAATCAGACTCCCAGTCTGCACTGCTCTAGAGCTAGCAAAAATGTTTGCATGACACACTCCGCCAGCAAGGGATGGAAATCTGCATGGGGCAACAGTGCGTGGTATGGTAAGTTCTTAAGCTGTTCCAGCTGTTTGCAAATAAAATATGCGACTAAGCCCCCAGTCTATACAAACTGATTTCTGAGAGAAGCTCTATTTGTGTGAGTCTGCCAGATCAGGCCCATTACTAACTTCAGATGAGTGTAAACAACTGCTCCATAGAAAAAAGGTCTGGAGAAGTCACCAGTGACAATTACTAGCATGTAAATAATATACCTCTAAATAGGATGTCTCTTGTTAACATGTTTAGTTCACAGTTGCATTGCATACCTCTGCTCTCATATATTCTGGGGCTAGAAGTCACTTGCCCTATCTCTGAAGTTTACTTGCCCTGTCTGCTTTTGCAGTTGAATCAGCTTCCATTTTTATGCTGTATGAGAGCACAAACAAAGCTATCATATTTAAGAATAACAATTTCAAAGGAAACAGAGCCAAATGCATTATAATCATACTGATTTAAACGGAATTAAACAAAGGATAAATACGGCTCATTCTGTCCTTCTCCTTCAGCGCTGTCCTCTATGACACTGTACATGTAATCTTGCAATACAATAACATTTCTGCACTCTGTTCAGGCTGTGCCATTCACTCTTTGTTTCACTCCTAGAAATTTCTAATAGCAAATTTCAATTTCACCCAGTGCTGCTCCCTGAGGGCTGCCAGACCCGCTGCTCCTTTGCCCCATTTGTAATGGATCACTCTAAGGTAGGACAGGACCTGACTGTGTTCAGCGATGGGAGTCACACTGAGCAGAGCCAATTAGGTAACCTCAGTGCAAAGGTAGAAAAGGAGATGGACGTGATCCTAATGGGTGAGAGATAGGCAAATTGACATGCAGGACCAGCACTGCCACCACCAGCCACGCAGAGCAGCAGCTGCCTAGGGCTGCAAAATGTTTTGTAACACTTGCCTGCGCTCATGATGGTGCCTTGTGAGGGGCCTACATTTGATGTTTTGCCTGGAGCAACAAAATCCTGTGGCTGGTGCTGGTTGCTGCATTCAGGAAAGCCTGCAGGAATTTGTCTGCTGGTACTCATATGACTGGGAAGGAACTCCCTGTAAAACAGCTCTGGCAATTTAGAAGTAGTTCTTAAACCACCTGTTTAATTGTGTTGTTCACAGGTAATCTTGGGTTTTCAACAGGGTTACTAAAAGAAAACACGATACTAAATAACCAGAGACAAAAGATGTTCTGGGTAATTCGTGTCCATCGTTTGTGATGGCACACAGTTATTTTTGCAATAATTGTAAACAGGAACACACTAAAGAAAGTTCTCAGGGGATTGACTCTCCTTTCAGGAGTGAACTGGAGAATTTGCTTCGTGTTTGTTAGTCTGCTTTCTTACTGCCATTCTCATAAAATCAATCAAAGTGATAACTGGAATGTCTAGAAACAGCCAGAATTTAATCTGGACGAATTATACACAAGTATATCTGGCAGTGTATCTACTTAAAGGAGCTACGTATGACTACAGAGAATGCACTGTTCTATGCTTGAAGCATTGACACATATTGCCAGGATTATACTAATTTCAGTGCTTGGAAACATACATGCTATAAAATCAAAAATAAACAAACAGAAATTGAAAATAATTTAAATAGTTTCACTTTATGACTAACTGTATTCTAGTGGCTTACATGGTTTTCAGTAAATACTAGTCAGAAAACCTCACCTAACCCCAGCTTTTGCTGAGCCCCAGGCTTTGGGAACATCCAGGTGACAGCCCAAGCTCTGTAGCTCAGCACATGACCACCACATTGATCTGGCTATTGGTCAAAGACCTGTCAAGTATTTCTACACTTATATTTCACTTTCTGACTGCTGTATGAACCCTTTCTATGCGGAATATGTACTCTTTTCTAGAGTAGGAGAGAAAGCAGTTCCTTTCCTTGAAGGATTTTTTTATTCCCAAATGGAAAGAGCATGCTGCAGGAGTTGAGACAGAAGTCCTTCCACACTTGAGACTGACCTCTGAGTGCCAACCCAGCCCCCAGGTAGGCAGGTAAGTCCTTGGTGATGGAGCTGCAGGGCGAAGGGCTGGGGCCAAAATGCTTGGAGGTACCTCAGCGCTTTGAGATCCTGTTTGCCCACGGATCCTGCCATTTTGGGATATTCCAGAGGTGTCATCTGTGAAGAATACAAAGGAAATTTTGTGAAGTTTCCTTCAGTGCATTTTTGTAAAGCCACGTGGATATTACTAGACAGGGATTTAGTCTATCCCAATATAAACAGCTGCACTTTTCAGTATGAAACACAGAGTAATCAAATGTCTCAACTGCAATGTATTTCTTGGTTCCTTGAAAATGACAAGGGAAAAGTTTTACAGTGGACTTTACTATCTGTATATTTAGTGAGTTATTATATCTTTCCAAATCAAATCAATGTAATTTGGACTCTGCTGTGGAAAGACAGAAGGTACTTGACTGATACATGCTGGTGAACTAACTGCATTAGAATCTCTGGTTCTTTCCTTTCTCTTTTACTCACAAAATGGCAAAAAAAAATTGGATTCTTTTTTTTTTCTGTACAAAATTGCAGTACTGCAGGCTAAAACTTTTCCTCTTAATGTAAAAACTTTCCTTCTCAATCTAAATTCATTTTAAATTGTTATGCTTTACAAACTTCCAAATGGGATTCTAATTGTTGACAGACATTTTACATTACATGTGTCTATCACTTTGATTTAATATGCATTTTCAATGAAATTTTAAAAAGGCCTCTAAGGTGGCAATTTAACAGCAAGACATGCTGTGAATTTTAGATATAAAAAATATCTTGTCTGCAAAGCTTTTTTTGTACATATGAAAATGGCCTTCAAGGAAGAAAAAAAAAAGAAAAAAAAAAAAAAAGAAGTCTGTATGGCTGAATTATCAGAAGCTAAATATCTCTGAGAATATTACCTACTGCTTTAGTCAATCACAGCCATCAAACGTAAACCAGCTTTTACATTTACGCAGCATTTCAGTAGCACACTTCAAAAACTATTAACCATGAAAGAAATAAAATTTATCTGGAAATCCTACGTCTGGTTTATTACATCTCATGACCTGATTTAATTTTCTTCTACAGAAAATGGGCATTGAAATGTCTCCAAGTAATAGGTACTTCTAGTCAAATTTGATAAGACACATTTGAAAGGAATTCCAAATGTATTCTGAAAGACGAGAGCAAGCTAGCTTTCCTGTGTCCCTAAGAGTGGAAACCAGACCTGGGACAGCATAGAAGCTAGAGGGGACCTGTTCTGTATCAAATCTACTTTTGAAAATCATCGGAACTGTAGTTAATGTATAGGCTACGTACAGACTATAGACATCAACAGCTCAGAGGGAGAAGCTCTACAACTTCTACTTCACATTTGTAAAACAAAATATTAGCAACTTTAAAATAGTTGCATTTTCTTCAAAACTTGAAAACAAACATCTTGGCTTTGGCTTGTTTGATGTAAATAGCTTTAGATCATCTTGTTTTAGTGGTCCTGCACGGTGTCCCAAAACTTGCACTTGATGGCAAGAATAAACATTAATTAAACTTCAAAGGCTGCCAAAGACTCTAGTTATTTTGATTTAGGGAAATAATTTAAATTAATCCCTATGTTTGGGTAGAAAATATGTAATGTAATCCATTTATCTGTCCCCAGCTTGAAGTCACTTACTATTGGGAAAAAAATGTGCTTTACTAATGTTTCCTGTCTTGAAAGAGAAACAGGAAAAAAAAAACACTTAGTATCCTTTTAAAGAATCCTGGCATAGTGACATTGGGAAACAAATATTATAATACACAACTGTGCGCTTATATCTCTGCATAACTGCTATTAAAAGTAATGCACAAAACCGAGTTCTCCAGTGGGAGCAATAAACCCGGATTTTATATAGATACATATACATCCAGATTTTATACACACACACACACACTCACACACACACATACCTATTAGCAAAAAAGCCAATTACTTCCTTGAATGGCTTCCTGCCTTAGCACCTCAACTCAGCTGAATGCCGTTGTGGTCCAGAAAACTCACTGTCAGCCTCGTAACACTTTTCTCTTTATGCTGAGCCCCTATTCTAATAGGATGGAGAGCTTTGATTTTTGCTTCAAAATTAATCCACTTCTCAGCTGAAGGAGGTATGTGGAACACACTGACAGAGGCACTGAGGAAAAAAATGAAAGGAGTGAGAACCTCAACTATTGTAAATCACCTTAATGCCACTGAAGCCAATAGGACTATGTCAATTTAGACTAGCTGAGGTTGTGGCCTAATATTTGTGCTGAAATGTTGAGGCTATAGCAATATCCCTGAGCTGTATAAATATTTGTTGAAAGCTGCCTGTTAGTGTGCCTGGGGTGGGTTGCTCGTCAGCAAGCAGTTTGGACTCTTGTCTTTCACCCTTCTCAAGGAAACCCATTCTGGAGGATAGGGCTTTAGCCTGAGCAAAGAGTACACATATGATCCTTCTTACTTTGTACAGTGATTCCACTGCATACAGTGAAACAGTAAGTTTCATCTGCACTTTTGAAGCTGTACCAGTCTGACTGTCCTACACTGATTCATACAAAGTACTGCACATGAATGACCAGTAGTGTTTACAAAATGAATTAGTTTGACTCCAACTCTCTAGCCAGAAAGTAATCAAAATGAAGAGCCAGACTATTTCTGAAATTCCAGCTTCCTCACTAGAAACTGCATGCTCTGTCTCACTGATCAGCATATTAGTGTAAAATGTACGTGTTCTGTACGGGAGGACAATTAATAACAGCAGTGACTCTGAGCAGTGTGCACATTAACCATTCCACCCCCACACTGCTCTGGTGTGGTGGGCAAACCCAGTTGCAGCATATGTATGGAGAAAAAGTACAAAATGTCTATCAGTGATTAATCCACAAATTGTGTAGCTGTTGTTTTTTGTTTCGTTTTTTTTTTTTTTCCCCCCCATATATTAAGTTCCTGGTAACATTTAATTTCACTTCTTTCAAAGCCTATACATCCATTCATGGACATACACTCAGGAGTCTTCCTATGCAAATATTTTTACTATGTTTATTCATAATTGGTGCCCTTCCTCTTAAAATCTTGAAAGCTCTGGTTTATTTTCTCATCAGCCATCTTAGTTTAAGAATTCAGCAACATCAGAACTGCCTTCAGAATTATCCTATAAAACACATCAGATTTGTTAGATCTAACATAAAAATGATTATGAAATAAAGTAATGTTATTTAACCATTTGCTGTAGGATAATCTGACACTCAAAAGGATTCAGTGAACTTTCTCTCAGAAAAGCAGCCTCCTAATCTGAAAAGCACCACTTCATATAAAGCCGGAGATGCCTCAGAGCCAGATTCTTTGCTCCTGTAAATGGTTAGAGCTCCACAGAGGGAGAATATGAAATAAAGCTCTGTTGATTTTCCAGCAGAGCATCTGAACCACTTCCCCCGCCCCAGTCAGTTAGAGCAAAATTAAAAGAAAAATAAACCTGGATTTGCATGTGAGCTCTTCATTTGGTGTAGATTAACACATCTCTACTGGATATCTGACCTAAGTAGAATTATAACGGACTTACCAACAAGAAGAGCTGGCCCAGGGTATTTTAAAGGTGATTTCATACGTGTGAGTGGAAACCTGATTCCTCCCTCTTATTCAGACTGAAAACAAGAAATGCACAACAGAGCTATAGATCAGTTGTGAAATTGATTTATTTTTTCTTTTCTTCATGAAAAGAGGCTAAAGAGGCTCCGTTTTTTTCAAAATTACCAACCTCTGGTGCAGTGGTGGTGCAGCCAAACACCTCCCCATCAACATCAGTGCTGTATCCAGCCTGTCAGCTTTTATTTCCAGGCTAAACATGAGGAGTAGTAAAAATGAATAACTCCATCTGAACAAAACAGTGTGGCAGGATACTTTTAACATTATCTAAATATGAGATGTTAATAAGTAGTTAAATTCAGATGCAGCCTTTCTTATTAATTTAAACATAAGTCAATATTTTTGTATTTTGTTGTCTCAGGGTTTCTATAGGAGCACAGAGAATTTCATCAATGATCTTTCCATGCTCTATAGCATTATGCCTTTGTACTATTATCCATCTGTATGCTTATCTACTGTGTATCTATCAGCTGTATGAAAATAACTATCAGTCACTTCACCCCAGAGCAAGTATCAATAGGGACAATGACAGTGGCTAGTTTGCACACTTGAAATGGTTTATTTGTTGCAATCCTGCAGAAGATGTTTATCAGTAAGCACCAGACAGCCATGCAGAAGAAGGAGCCTTAATTCTGTCTCAGACAGCCTCTTATTGCTATTGATAGTTAGCATCAGTGTCCAGTCTGAGAAATGGAAGTGCTGCAGGCAACTTCAGTCAAGACACCCTATTGATCTACTGCTTCCTTTGCCTCCCTCAAGCTAGAGAAGAAAAATAAAATGGGGAGGAAAAGCTTGCTGTACAAGGGGCAATGCAGTGCTCTATGGCTTACCATCATTCAAAAGGGGTGTGTACATGCATGGATATTCCTGATATTCAATGCCTCAGACAACTGTAAATCACACGCGCTGCTGTGATAAATATAAATGTCAATGTGTTGGAAACGTCCTTTATATAAGAGGTGTCACTAGAACTACATTTTTAGCATGAAACATTTTTTGCTGCTTTTTATTTTTCATTGACTTATTGTGCTTCTGTTATATCCTGTCTAACACAATCAATCTAAAGCATAATATCTGAGAGTCCTATTCATAAATAATACATATTTGGGTCATTTTCATTTGTATTCTACAACGAAGATTTACAAGCCAGAAACAAAACAAGAAACAATGTGTGGAACGCTCTTATTCAGTGGATAAGAATATATTACTGTGATCAATTAATCTGCTTTTCTCTGCATTAGGTGGACATCTTTATGGTACATCCATAAGGGTTTATAACTTAGAAGAGACAGAACCAGCTCTGAGGCTCTAACATAAAATGCCTGTACTCAGAAAAGAGAAACTTTTCCGAAGTTTTTTTTTCCAATGGGAAATGTGTTAATTTTGGCAAACTCAATCATAGCAATACCCCATCTATCAACATACTGTGTCGCTTTGCCCTATATACTTGTCATGCTAAATGAAACAAAAAATTGACTCCATTACACTGCAGGTAAAAGTCAAAATAATAATTCCACGAATTTTTCTAGCGCTGTTCATCCAAGCATATTTACATTCCACTTACAAACCATGTAAATTCATTCTACAGTAGGGCAAACTGACACACAGAAAGGTCCCAGCTTTTTGGTTTTGGGTTTTTTTTTTTTTTGGTTGTTTGTTGTGGGTTGTGTTTTTTTGTTGTTTTTGTTTGTTTTTGCCAGAAGCTAGCACACTTAAATGAGTTAAAAAAAAAACAAGCAACACAGAAAAACAAAAACAAAAAAACCCTGTATGAATATAAATTACAAGAGCAAAGCACAACAAGAAAGGTGAAAGGAAAACTCACATAAGCATTCTGATATACCAGTATTTCATGTAAGAAGATAGTCACCTGCGTAGTTGCCAGGGGAGCTGGTATTCTGATGATGAGCTGTGTCAGAGGAGCAGCAGCAACATCCCAAGCATTTATAAAATTCTGCCTGTAAAGAAAAAAAAAAAAAGTCAATGTTACTTTAGGAAGGAAAGTCAGAACATGTAAGAATATTTTGGGTAACAAACTGGTGAGGAAAAGCCTGGGTGAATGGTGGGAGCAAGGACAAAGTAGTCCACTGGAGCAGCTCTCCTCTTTGCCCCAAGCACTGAGAGATGCAGGCTGTGCTGTGCTCAGTGCTTTGGACTCTGGGTTACTGTATTCGTTTTTCAGCCCTGGAAATTTACTACAAGTGCATCTCAGATAAAAAAGTGGAATGAGTTTTGCAACTATGACAAGAAAGCAATTTTACATTTCATAGGCCTTTTAAACCCCCTTTCAATAGAAAATAAAAATAACAGTAAGGGGGAAAAGTTAAAAAAAAAAAAGGTTACATTTCAATTCCCCTTTTTATAGTTTGATGGTGCAGATGTTCCTGGGTCAGAGGTGAATATGTCTTCAGGTGTCAAAGGATGCAATAACCCAAGTCAAAAGTGGTCCAATCCCCAGAACTGTAACCGTGTGCCAGAATCTCCCCACCTTGGAAGCTTGCTGGCAGCAATGTGCTCCAGGTGTGTTGCACTGAACAGACCTGGTAGTCGTTTTAATATTTTCCATGCTCATGTAAATAGACTTGATGTGTGTCCGTCAAATGTGGGAAAACCCCACAGAATTTTGTACCATCTGCTGATAGGAAAAGGCCTGCTTTGCTGACAATTTAGTGCAAAATCAGAAAATAGAATAAAAGCAAGCAAGCAGTGGGGTTTGTTCTGATATGTTTTTATAAATCCGAGGCTTAAGGTCATATCAAAAACCTAACAAAGTTCAAAGGTTCATTCTGTTTCAACAGCACTGTCCTTTTCAGATATATGAATATTACCTGAGCCCCATGCAGCTCTTAAATCTGCACCACGTGGCTACCACCTGTCAGCTTTGTGAAACCTTGAGCACACACATGAGTCAATGACTTCAGCAGGACAGGGGGAGGGTGCAATGACTACATTTGGGCAGTTGGATATCTGCACTGATGCCCTGGGCCAGAAGCCTCAGTGAAATACCAGCTGACAGCATTTCAACACTTCTGGTTGGCTGAAGTGAGAAACCCAAGCTGAAGCAAAACCTAAGAGAGTCACTGAGAAAAAAAACCTTATTTTATTTAATACCTAGTACCAAGTTTGGGTTGTTTTTTGTTTGTTTGTTTTGTTTTGTTCCTTTGTATGTTGGTCTATTACAGCTGTTTAATTCAATTAATTTGACAGATGCCAATCAGAGTGTCCATCTTAATTGTTTTTGTCTGTTCGAATAAGACTGTTGTACAAAAGGCAGTTACGTCCGACATCTTAGAAGCAGCTATGAAGTCAAAAGGAAGGCTCTGGTCATGCTTTTCAGCATTGGTTGACAGACAGCAACCAGTTTTATAAGAAGAATTTAAGACCTCTCCTGTCCTTATATTCTATGAGGAACAAGAGCTTACACTGTCATACAAATAACTGATAACCAGATCCAGGAAATAACACCATCAGAAAATAATGTCACTGACTTTTTCAAAAGAGTATTTTCATTATGTTGTATCAGGGCATGAGATCTTGTCTTGGGTGAGAGAAGAGTTAAAAAAAGCTTGCAGAGGAGAAAAACATCAGAAGAAAACAAACTGACAAAGCTAATCAAATCCAGACATATGTAATCTAAAATCTCAAAGGGGATTCAAGGTAAGCTAAAAGGACACTATAGGATCAAATGCTGCTAAAGCATCCAATACAACCCGATGAGAAGACAGAAGAAAATCTCTGAAGAGACATGCACCAGATGCTCGGCAGGATAGCCCAGTGTATATCCACTGAGACAGACTCTACTACTTTACACTGGCTTAACCCTGCCCCTAATGGACTAGAAAAGGTATTTTAACCTTGCCACCAGCATTGTATTGGGTTATAAAAGTTGAGAAATGGATTTTGATTGTGCCTATGGTTAGTTAATTGGGAAAACAACCAGCTTCTTACTCCATTTGCCAAAAGAGACAAGTTTAATATGTTTCAGTCAGAAAAGTGTAACTCCTCCAGTGGTGTAGCTGAGAAATTTACTTTGAAAATCAGGAATCTAATTTCCAAGGTCAATCTGAGGTTTCCTGGGTTCGAACTAAAATATTTTGTGGGGCCAAAGAAATATTTACTAGGTTCTAGGGAGCAGAGAATGGATGTGCAGTCTGAACATATTTCAAGTCAGCTTGGGAGGTCTCTTTGTTTTCATATCTGTCTCCTCAAACAACCTTTTTTTTTTTTTCCCCCCCTGAAAAATCAGAAGTTAAGACAATGATGACATTTTTTTTGCCTGTACATTTCAACACACTTCCTGCATTGAATCAGGGAAGCTTAATTATCGGCATTTTTCCAGAATGTATTTCTTTCCAGCACATCATATGAAATGATAGTCAAATTCTGCCCAAAGGCTGCCATTCTTTCTATGCTAAACTGGAAGAACTTTTTGTAGTAGGCAGTGTTTTGTTTTATATGACCTTTGACAGTAGAAGTGTTGGAAGAACGACATTATATGTTGTAGGGATAGTGCTTGGTGGAGGTTGATAGGCAGTTGTAAATTAAGTGGCAACATATTACAAATGAATTCCAGAATGAGTAGGCAATTGGAAGATGTGCTACTGCATGCTGGAGATTAACATCCAAACAGAGAAACTATCACCTAGCCCAGCAATTGCAGTAAAAGGTTAAAAGAAATATTCAATATTATCAATCATATTAAAAAAAGGAAAGAACTTCTTACAGCTGCCAAAGTAGCTTGGGGGAATTAATGTGTTTGTGTCAAAAAGACTGAGAACAAGTGAAATAGGACTACGCTGATTGCCAGAATCTTACTTGCCTGGAGAGATAACATTGGACATCCAGTTTAACTAGGCAGGTGCCAAGAATCCTCTTATGAATGCTATGGAGCTGTTTTCAAACACAACAACGTCCAATGACTTCCATCCACCAGTCTCTGTGGTTTCCGAGTTGCTCATTAAAGCAGGGAAGCCTCCAGTGAGGTGTGATGACCTGAAAATAGACAGGAGCTAAAGAATCAATGTTTTAAGTAAAACAGCAATTATAAAAAGATCTACAGCTCTTTCTATGTAATCAGGTAAATTACCAGGAGTAGCATAAAGCACCTAAATTGGAGAAAGAGTGGAGAAAGGAGGAGTGGGGGGAAAAGAAGGTCCCTTGGGTGATATCTGATAGGATGCTTACTCTGCATAGAGGTCAAGAGGTTAAGTGAAAATGAGATGAAAGAATGATCAGATATAGTCAGATCAGAGACAGTTAAATAAGGGAACGTGTGAACCTAAGATAAATGTGAGGAAGTACGCCTGTGTGAGGGCGTTGGTGTAGCTGCTCTTCAGCAGACCTGGAATCAGACAGAAAGGATTCCTGGCTCCCAATCCACACCAGTCCTAGCAGAAGCTCTTCCTAGCAAAGAAGTAGGAGGCAGTTTAAGACTCTTCTTTGCTGCTCCAAAGGATACTAAAGTGTTTCTAATCACATCTACACGTTTTTTAGGTCTTTTTCTGCTGCTGATGGGGTGTAAATCAACCTTAGTGAAGAGAAAGAAAATGAGGCCTGTGCCATCTGTGGTTTGGACAATGAGAAAGATGCTGTTTAAACAAGATGAAAACAGAAACATTGAAAAGTACGTGAAAACTGCAAACTTTGTTGGCTAGCTAAGGTTTTCATGGGTCACATGGCTCTCGTTACAATGGGTTACCATAACAACAAACAGCATTTGGTTGAAAGAGGTGCATAATGTAGCAAATAAATGCTTGGGACACAGTCTGTATAAAACTTCATCAAATATTCTCGTAAATCTCTGTTCTCAGCATACTCAACAGAAATGGCCTGTAATGACACTCAACAGCAGAAAGCTCAAGAAACATTAGTGCTGAGCAAGACTGGAAATGACCACAAGAATTCTGTTCAAAAATCTTTGGTAGCTTACAGCCTTCAAATGCTTTTAAGAACAGCCTTACATGTGTAAACTCCAAGATGAATGTTCAATTTTTTCAGACAGATAATTTAGAGGTTAGTACCTTTTGTGTTTCCTTGGAAGCCTGATTAACATAAGCAATTGGACCTGGCAATTAGCAGTTGGAGCTTTAACTTGTCTATTACATGTTAATATCTGGGGAATGCCCAAAGTGGTTTTCTGAAAATAAACAAAGAAACAAACAAATTTTGGTGTTCCCAACAATTATAGTCTTACAAATCTCTAGGGCAGAAATCATCTTTTTCACAAAGAGTTAGTCACAGAATTCATTAAATCTAACTGAGTTTCCTATCTTTAAGACTAACACACATCCCACATATATTTATGTCAACCCTCAAGCTACGGTGAAAGAAGCATGAGTCTATAAATGAGGAGTTTCAAATGAAAGAGGTAGTTGAAGCATTTTGACCCTATTCAATCAAGGTCAGTTTTCCTCTGAATTATACCTGTTTCCTTGTCTAGCATTTTAGATACCTTCCAAGAGTCTAGTGACAGAGTTTATAAGTGGCATTCAACAATAAAGAAGAAAGAAAGCTGCTCACAAAACTCCTTTCCCCATGTGATAAAAAGCAGCGCTCCAAAGGAAGAGACAAAAGAATGTGTAGGTCCCAGTTGTACGTGCCTATGGGAAAGGCATGGTGAAAAGAGGCCAGCAGCTCCAGGAAAGAGGGACAGGAGGAGAGAGCACAAATCAGCTTTATGAGCCAGCAAATGATGGATGGCTAAATGCCAATTAAATGCAATACATACAATTGAGTTTGCACTGTAGAGATTATTAAAGGTTATTTTACTCTTAATTTTTTGTGGTAGGTGTTCTTACTCCCTCCTCACAGAAACCCTTGATTTTAACTTGCTACATACTTCGATGCACTTGTCATACCCAAAAGGTGATTTCAGCTCTTGGATGCCAAAAACCTTTCCGCTGATCAAAACACAGCTGTAAGGGCTTGCCTGATCTATTAATGGCTGCCACAACTCTGGGCTATGTCTGTCTATACCTGTGCAAATAGATATAATTAATATAACAGATATCATATGTATATGCAAATCCAGATGGTAAAAATGACTTAGAGTAAGATAAGGTTTTCATTTGCCAAATCAAATCTCTGATTCTGTGATATGTGAACCACTTAAACATATGCAATCTGCTACTGGAGTGCTGCCTCTGCAGCAACATTAAGCACACCCTTGATCTATTTTACTTTATATTAAGCTTGTTTTTTTAATGAAAGATCTTAAAACACAATTTTAAAAACGTACTTTAATTAGCTTTTTTCCCAAGCTATCACCTCTCTGTGGCCTTTAAAAAGCTCTTTCCATTATTTCCCAGAAGTTGCTTGGACATATGATGACAGATCATGGGACCACATAAATTGCTATTCAGTGCACAAGGATCCTAGGTTTTAAAACAGTGAATAAGCAAATTTATATCCATTTTATATAAAATACTTTCTGTGTAGGACAAGAAACAGAATATTTTCTTATAGATAACCTTTTTATCAATTACAGAAGTGCATCAGCCTTACTAACAAATAACAGAGAGAGGCAATACCTTCAATCTGTTTTATGATATTAATATATTCTGTATTACAATTTTATCTTCTTTACTTTTACATTTATTTCACCTTTAATGAGTCCAAAAGCCTAGCCAAAAGCTCTTGACTTTAAGGATATACTTAACATCAGTGTATTAACTGTCACATTCAAGCTAACAGGCTTAACTTAGACGCTTAAAGTTACACATCTGTTTGAGATCTTTGTCAAACAAGACCCAAACCCCTTGATTTTAAAAAATTGACAGAAATGGAAATTTTCACTTTAGTGATATTGGAAAGACGACAATGCTGCTTCATCACCATCATACAAACACTGATATTATGGTTTTGCTCTCAACATTTTTATTTGTGATAAGTCCTTTCACTTGTAATAAAATATACTGAACAAAAAGTAGCTTAAAAGAGATTTTGAAGTTTTGTTTTGCAATAGTTGGTCCATTTTGAATCCCTTGTTTTATTTCTTTTCATACTGTGAAGGCAAAGGATTACTGTAGCTTTCATCATGAGCTCAAGGCCATTTTGGAAGACCAAGATTAAGTACACGCAGATGGGTGTAACATTAATTTTTCTTTAGGATAAAACCAACTGTAAGCAAAGTAACACAAAAAAAAGGGTGTTTGTTTGTTTGTTTGTTTTCATAATCTTGGGTAATTCCAAGGTTGCTCTTAGGAATCTAGATTGAACAATAGTTTATTTCACTGTTTATGGTATTTCTGACTTCTAGACGCTTTAGTTTCTTGTGAAACTAGGAGATTGTGTTTGTTTGCTTTCTTGCTTGCATGTATGAAGAAGGGAGAGAAAAAAAAGTAAATTCTTTTAAGGAGTGAATACCACAGGAGATAATTCCATCTGCTTGCCTGACCTAGCATTCTCAACTACATTTCTCAGTTTCTCTTGATTAATAATGCAGCTCTTCTCAGTTATATGCACAGTTTTAAGTGCCAAACAGATGCCACACAAATAACGATTACAAACAATTGCTGTAAGGGGGTGAACAAATAATATCAGTTAGTTGATGTGATGAAGTTTACATGACAATAATCCTCAGTTTTATGAAGTTGTTCATTTTTAAGCTGCTATCTTTTTTAAGGTAACAATGTCACTTGACCACCTCACTAAAGATCTCAATTGTAATAAAGCAGATATACTTATGGGTACTTATGAATTAATTACATTACTTATTTCCTGAGGAAATTTGAAAAGAATTGTCAGTTACACTTTAAATTACACTTTAAAACTACACAATTTAAAACTACCTCTTAAAGCACCTTTAAAAGCTTAGTGATAGGACAGGGAATAAACTTAGGGACATTGAAACTAAAAAAAGGGTAGATTTAGATTACATTCAAGGGAGAAATTCTTTACTCCTAGGGTAGTGAGGCATTGGAACAGGCTGCCCAGGGAAGCTGTAGATGCTTCACCCCTGGCGGCATTCAAGGCCAGGTTGCATGGGACTTTGGGAAAAATGGCCTTGCAAACAAAAAAACACTGCCTATGGCACAGGGTTGAAATGGAACAGCTTTTAAGGTCCCTTCCAATCCAAACCGTTCTATGATCCTAGAATCAAAGTGTTGGTGTGCACATGTACTTTGTTACACATTGTCAAATCAAACTCTGTTTCAGGACAGTACTTTGGCCTGTTGTTAACTCCAGGCTTATCAAACCACCGTCTCATCAAATGACATCCTTAAATAAAGCCCAAATAATGTTCAGGATAGAAATGCTTTACTGACCTGAGAGTTAAACTGAGGCATGCTCTTGTTCCATTACAGATGACAGAGCTACTTGATGAAGGAATATGTAGGTGAAAATAGGTCTGCACAACACTAAAATATTTGGTACCAGAATAGCACTTCTGAACTTGAATACCTACAAACTCAATTCGTAATGCTTCAACACTGAGTTGTTCTTCTCAGGACTGTCATGGTTATTACTGCAATACTGAACAGTAGAAAACTGTTATGATTTGAAAAAAAAATACGTGTTTAAAATCTTAATCATATTACAACAGTGATGCTGACAGTTTTGAAGACCTTTTGTGCTTCTTTCTCTTTCCTTGCTAAGACCAACAGTTTAGCCAACTAACCACTGATTTTGCATTTTGTCTGTGATTTTGTCCCCTTTGCACCACATCTCGATTGTAGAGAGAAAGAAAATTCATGAGTCATGCAGAAGATCATCAGAAAATCTTATAGTTTCACAAAAGCAAAATCCACAGGTCCATAGAAATAAACATCAGCTCTCAACAAACTTATGACAATCCACATTTACTTGCACAATAGTCTACCAGACTCGGCAGTTGCTCTTTATCGACTCTAGAATAAATTCAGTATAAAATCTTGGTTTACCCCCCTACTTACTGCTGTGCTTTCCATTCTGCCAGCTGGGCTGTGAAAACCCCTTGCCACAGACAGGGAGAAGAAGCTGGAGGCAGGAATGATCCAGAAGTCCTTTTTCAGACCTCATAAGCAGTGCTTCCACAGTCAGACCTTCAGTGAGAGACATCAGTGCTTTGTTAAATTACAGACATAAAACAGGAAAAGGACTTGGGAAGTCACAAGTCAAAAGGATGAGAACTGTTTTTGTAAAACTCTTCAGTGGGTCACCAAACACAACTACCAAGTGATCAGAGTTCTTTATAGGATATTAGCTGACCATTTAATATGCGCATGCATTTAATGTTTCTTGTAACCCTTGAATTATTTTCTCAAAGCACACCCTTAACAGCTATTAGGACACTGGTCAGAGTTGGAGGTCTGGCTGTAAAAAAAGTGCTTTCACAATGCTGTAAGGTTGTTCCTCCTGCCTGATGTTTCTCTAACAGGCAGTTTGGTGCAGCTGCTAAAGCTTACAACTTTCTCATTTTCTTGCACAGTGTCTTTGCTAGTTTTTAAGCAATAATTGTATCACTGCTAATGTCAGTCACTATCATCAGGAAAACAGAGGAGGAATGTAAACAGACTTAAAATGCCCAGATGAAATAACAGCAATGCAAGCGCACTGATCAGTCTTTGGAAGAAGGCTACAGTAGTACAGAAATGAAGAGGGTGTTACAGCTTCCTGCAATTTGGTGGATAGTTACACAACTATCTATGCTGTTTAGGAGGTCTGAAAAATGAATCAAATTGGTAATTTCTGGTGAAACAGCAAGCATTAGGTCAGAGAACAGAATCCTATTTGCACTTCGGAAAGTCAAAAAATGTGCCCAGCTGTTACATACAGTATCAAATACTGTTTTGTATTGTTTTAAGATTTTGTTTTGTTTTGTTTTCAGACTCAAATTTCAAAATATTGGACAAGTACTGAAATCTGCTTGCAAAAATCCCCAAGTCACAAGCCAGCCAGATAAAAATCTGTTCACTGCAAAAAGGGAAGGGGGCAGGGTGGAGAAAGAAAAGTTTGTTGATAAGTTTGCTACACTATTAAAACACTTAACCACAGCCTGGAGCTCAAACTGACATTTATCTTAAGTTCCTATTTATTATAATATATGAAAAGTATTCAGCAAAATTACATCTTGTTTTTGAAGGATATGCACTCCAGTATTTAAGGTGTAAGGTTTGACCATTTATTTAGGAATGCAGAAATGTGAGCAGATTGAATGAGTACTGGGCCAAAGAAAAAATAAAAGCAGTCTGAAACAATGCTCGGTCCCATTTAAAGTTTCTTGAGGAAATGATCATATTCCAGCTAAGCAAAAAAAAAACAGCCCCCAGAGAAATCACAAAGACAATTAGCAAGACAAATCCAGGACTGCTTTGTCTTGTCTAAATCTATATAAAGAAAAATGGTCTGCAACTCACTCCGAAAGTGATGGGAACCCATGCTTCAAACACATGTCTTGAAACAGTGTCGGAAATCTTGTTCCTCTTTTGGCTGCGGTTACAGATGCTTTCTCCAGACAGCGGGCTCACTAGTTTCAATTGTCTGGAGTACTCAAAAATACATTTTCCCCGGAAGATCTGCATATATAATAAACATTAACTAAATCAAATGACTTTCATTTCAGGATAAATACTTTCAAGAAGTCAGTTAGAGACACTTATAGTAAATTGCTATTAATTGGTTTTTCCAATCTACTTAGGTTGTACTAATGAACACAATCACTTCTAACATATTTATACGTCGAATAAACCCTGCCTCTCCCTGTGAGCACACAGAGGGTCCAAGATAAAATGTTCTGCTTCAAGAACACATGGGAACCGCTTTGGGACAAGTGAATGATCCTACTGGTTTTCTGTGTCTCTGAACTCTGTTAATTCAGAAGGAACCAAGAGAACCTCTGCTCTCACTGCTGGATAGCTGCCCTGAGTGGGGCCAATTTTGTAGCTTTTTCGCCACAGAATATGTAAGTTACATAACACAGAAACTCTCTGCTCTGCAAAGCCAATGAAACCACATTTTCCTATAACTGCTACTTCCCCCTTTTGCACTTTACTCACTTGTAAGGGCTTGCTGTAAATTCAATGATAGTTATCTCTACAGATGGGAACTCTGTCTTTTGCATGTGAATATTACCCAACACCGAAACGTCTCCAGCCCTGATGGTACATCTCAGGGCATTATTAGGACAGCAGTCATGCTCATACTGCTCAGCTCCTCTGCGGTAAACCCAGATATGGAGCTAAAGTAAGAATTAAAATTCTGTCTGCACCATAGCCTGAAAACAATCACGCTAACTTCAGCAGTTTGAAGTCGGTTACTGGAAAAGCCCTAGATACAGCAGAGCAAAGCTCCTGGTTATTTCCTTCACTAAGTTCTAAACAAGAACTGAAATATAACCTGCTTGTTTCTAGAAAATTTCTGCTCTCTTTGGCATTATTTTTCGTAACAACTCTGTGTACCCAAAGAAGCACAGCAGCAGGCTATAGGACCAAAGTCTATCCCAGAAACCTGCATGCATCACAGAAAGCACATGATTCCACAACTCATTAAGTCTAATTTATGGCATATGTAATTAGGCACCTTTGAATTGAACCCAGGTCTCTAGAGATAATAACACTTAGAACTTATATAGGGCTTTTCATCTTCAAAGTGCTTTACAAACATTAACTAATTAACAACATAATAAGACATGAAAGGCCAATGTACTTACCCCTAGTGCTGCATAGCCTCTGTATAATTTGGATTTTAATGATTTTAAATGCAAGATGCAATCTGGGTGTGCTGGGAGAATTTACTTCCCAATCAGAAAACATGACTTCCATACCAAATATCTGAATATGCAGCGATATCTGAATATCTGCTATTTATTGCTGAGTCAGAAGAAGCAGCTCCAAAAATTGAAGGAAGATAAAGAAATGAGCACCTCAGAGCAGTTTGTGAGGGTGTTTGAATTTCCTGGGCTTTGGAGATACAGTATGGGGACCTAATGCAGGAATACATTCCCTGAGAAGTAACTGCACAAGACTTCTGGTATCACCATATTCCATACCCTTCCCAGGGTAAATCTAGAAATAGTTATACAAAGACTGTAGCGACTGGCTGTCTAGGGACTGTTTGGCCTTTTTTAATTTTCTTTTTTTTTTAATCCTATGTCAGTGATCATTTTCATAAGCTCAGGATGTTGACCATTGCCCGTGTATGTGCTTTGTTTAAACATCATCCATCCAAGAGCTAAAAAGACAGTGCGTATCATGCCAGAATCTCCTGACTCTCTAGACCATGTCTGCCTCTGTCCCCTTGGGGATTCTACCGTGAACAAAAATTGAGAATTTGAGGATCAGTGTAAAAATATACCAAGCACGTGAGATAGAACTGTATATATGTCCCTCCCGAAGCCTGCACATACAAATCCTCAGAAACAAACCCAAATTCTTCTGCAGTGGTGACACAGGTGGAGTGGAAAGAGAAATTAAAGAAAATGAGACATACAATGGACCAGCAAACAATTTGTATATGGAAACAGCAGGCTTTTGCTTTTCCCCACAGACAAGCAGTCCAGAACAGACCCTGAAAGGTAACAGTCTCACAATAGTAATGGCTACAAGAAAAACTACCATAAACATAGGGTCTAATTAAAAGCATTACAATTTTGAAATGCAAATGTAGAATAGAACTGTCAAAATGTTTTATCCCTAAAGTGTGAATGCTAACCTTCCCATACTTATTATATAGCACTACATTTTAATTTGCCTGGAGCACAGCTGAATAAAGCAAGCATCACAAACACAATCAAATGGCTATCTGAAAGTACTGCTCTTCACAATAGCTGTGTGTCTGAGCAGGGCTTCAAATGTTGATCAATTGATTACCAAAATCAAAGAATACATTTCCCAAATGGGCTTCTGCAAAAGCACTCAATGGCACCAGGGAAAAAAGACAGCATAAAGCTGCACAGAACAGCAATGTTCTCTAAAATATTTACAAATGCAACTTTTTACTGCTTTCCTGTTTATAGCTTAGATCGGCACAGATCTAGAGTGAGGAATAAAGCACTTCTGATAAATCAATGGCTTGATTCAGTTTAAGTGTGACAAATTCAGGTAAACAAAGAAAAAAGTAAAAATGACCTAAAGGCATACATTAAATCTTATGGTAAATCACACTCTCTCTGCTCAAATCACTTTTGAACTTTTAATAAAACTAAGGTAAAATATATAATACATTCTCTAATGGCAAACCACACGTGAATACTCTTATTTCACAAAGGACAGTTCCCTATTTGTTTTCATAAGACAGAACTATTTGTGCTTATCTGTCCCTTTGGAATTTTCTTTCCTCCCAACATGCCCAGTAAGAGGGCTACTAGATAGTCCTAGTAAGGATGAATAAAGGTAAGGCATTTGGCTTGTTTCTGAGCTTGTTTCAGACAGTTACTATTCGCTCAGCAGAGGCCTCTGTTGAGCTAACTACAATTCACGAGAGCACTCATGGGTATTCTCTAGCTCCTCCCAGCACTGGCACAGCTGTTTTCTGGACTGACTAAATATCAGTAACTATCTGGGTCCCATCCGTCTTCCACCGCTAGTGAGCTGGTTCCTGCTGCTGTCCTATGTATTTTTATTGTTTTATTTTTGATAAAGTCAATGAACTACTAAGAATAACTGCCCAACAAATACATATGGTTTCAATTTAGCAAATTTAACCTGAAAAAATAGAATGAGAAATAGAAAAACTAATTTTCGAGCCGAAACAAATCTGCTATTTTCAGGAATTTCCATATATTTTATCCTTCATTCTGGATGCAAGTTGCTCTCTTGTACCACTTCCTGCAGTAACCTAATCTGCATGTTGTTCTCTGCCATTCTTACCATGAAAAAAGCCATGCTGGGCTGCAGATTGGGTCATATGCTCCACTGCAGAGCAAAATCCAGAGCTGTCTACAAACAGGTATGCTCTCAGCACCCTTACCTTTCATCATTCACCTCAATGAGAAGCATTTGTCTGAAGAACATGACGGGTTTTTCACTCCACTATGTTAATGCTGTCCTACTCTGGGAATTTTGAGAAAATTCCTTCAGGATCAAACCCATTTTGTTGACTAAAATGAAATATTTGCTTAGAAAAAATATAGCAATTTAAAAGTTCTACCTTCAAAGCATTCTGGCATTTGATATTATGGTTCTGACTCCATTTGGATGTAGACTTTATAGTGCTTTCCATAAGCCACTGCTTCATTAAAGAGGGAAAGAAAAACCAAGCAAAACAATCCCACACTAGCATTAATTCTTGAGAGTATCACACTGCCCAAAGAATTCTTCTCTTTCTGACACAAATACCTTTCTGCAGCATGCCTCCATGCTGAAATCCTCCCATGCGAGCAGAGAGTACTCCAGGATTTATTACATCTCGAGTGAAGAAATATTTAGCCTTATGACAAGTAGGCAGCTGACTCTCCACCTGTGCCTTTCATTTCCACTTTGGAAACAGTGCATTACTGGAGGATGCTGACATGAGAAAAAAAAAAAAAAAGAGAGAGAAAAAGACAGAAGTGGTAACTGGTTGGTATTGACAGGGGGGCCAGAAACACAGGAGACAACTGCTTACAGGGTAGGGGTGTTTTCATTCTTATGTTTTTGCAGATAATTTCAGCTGAGCTGCACAGCTTCCCGCCATTTTGTATTTCCGTGCCAAGGGAGATGTCACAATATCTGTCCCTCACTGGTATTTGCTGTTTTTATCCCGATGCTTACCAGGAACACACATTCCTTCAGCAGTGGCTGGATGGGATAAGGAACTTTCTATTCTGCGCTGTCCTCCCTTAAGCAGTTAGCAAGAGAATGAGGGTGGTAGGGCCAAGAATATTTTTCTTGCTGTGTCGTCATTCCCATACTGCACAGAGACCTTCCTCTCCTTTTGATCCTGTGCTACTGTATCTTATCAATCTTCTGTATCTCAGTCAGTTCCTAAGAGAATCACAGCTCACTTAGTATTTGGAGGCACCAGGAGAATTTCTGCCCCTGGAACATTTTAGGTCTGCTAATCAAACAGCGACCAACAGCGACCAACAGGTGGTTATGGTATTGTTTATCTCACTTCAATTATGGAAAACTGAGGCACAGAGGCATTGCTTGGACTTTAAAATCAGTTTTCCTGTTCAACTTTTCAATGTTTATTCATTTTCCTATGCTTTACTTTTTGCTACAAAGTGTTTGCATAACAAGTAGAACAAAGGCATCAAACTGGTCACTAAAAACAATTGAATGAAAGTATCGGTATATAAAATTGCATTTCTCCTTCAAGATGATCATCTTTCAGTACAATGAGGCAAGATGAGGTTCTTCCCGTGCTAGCAGATAGCTGTAACTGCATGCTTAGTGAAGTGCTAATATTGATCATACAAGATGGAACAGGTTACACAGGCAATTGGTCAGGCAAAGCAGTGATGGCAGCACATGGGATATTATGGATGGTTGATGTAGCTGAGGATATCTATCTTTCTGTCTATCTATCTATTTTTCAGGATGTCTATCATCATTGAACTTAGCTATTAAGGAACAATGGCAGCACTTAATCATCGATAGATTAATAGTGCATATGCCACTAATTGGGTCAGATTTCCCTTGTTTGTACCTTTGCTGCTCTTTTTTTTCTTCTGCAGTTGTGAGACAGTAGCATTTTCTCACAGCCTGTATGTGTTGTTTTGGGACTTGTGTCAGTGGCAACAGCATAGCTCTGTGTGTCTGCCAGAGCTTGTTGAATTGAGCTCCTTTCCAGGAAAATAAAACAGCCAACTGATGAGACCTGTTATAAAATTTCAGACCCACATCTTTTCACGATGTCTAGGATACTGTTTGGAAGCAGCAGCAGTGTGACCAGTCTGTGCACCTGACTCTTCTGTTACAGTCAGAAATAGGTGAAGAGCAGTGAGAGATTTTCCCAAGCAATACCTGCTGGAAAAGACACAGCTTCTACTGCTGTATTTTCTCAATACTTAGTATTCAGCGAAGTGCCTGCAACAGTGCAGAGCTGTGTGTTTGCTGGTATTTTTCTTGTTCAGAGCTTTTGAGAACCCTTTTCTGAAGCATATAATGCTGCCTTGAAATTGGCCTCTAAATCACATTTTGAGAAGAAGAAACACAAGCAATTGGCTGGGTATTTTTGTGCTGTGCCATGGCTTGCTCGAGTCAGAAGAGCACCCTATCTCCTACTTGAATCTTGATTCTTGTCAGTCTGTTTGTGATCATCAAAGTCCTCATCAATGCAACAGTGTCTCTCCCCTTTTATTTCTAATTTTTTTATTACTTTTTATTTTTTATGTAGCAGTTACAAACTCTGCAATAGATTTCCTCCTTTCATTTCTACATTTTAGGCTCTTCCATGGTTTTATACTCTTAGGAGAATTAATTTATTGTTACAGAGTCTTACATTAAAAACAGTCTACTGAGGGCAGTGTTGGGAGTGATCACTGTGCCTCCTGTTTTTATCTGAAGTGTTCCAAAAGGGGCGCTAGATAGTTTAAACTAAGATGTAGAGTTTCTGCCTTGACATTTGGAAGTAAAATTTTTCCTGTGACTGTCAGTCTCTCAGAAGAGGAGATGGCATTTGGAATAATCCAAAACTCCTGCAGAGTTACATTACTGTGGCAGCCAGACCAGAGTAAATCTAGTCTGAAGATCTATTGGTTCAATTACTGCTTGGGGTCAGGACATGCCATAAATTATTAGATATGCAAATGCAAAAGTGACTGTTGATGAAAGGAAGATGGATGGATTTCTTAAATACTCATAATCACTGCTAAGACTGTCTACAGATCAAGGTATAGTCACTTGCTTGTAAAAGGTTTCTATTTTGTTCTTAGGTTTTACCCGTGTGCACATAAAGATATTATTTTATTTGTATGATATTTAAAAAATAAGCTTAGGAAGTCATGAGAAGGCCTGCTGTGAACTGATTCTACAATATTCCATAATTTTTAGAAAAAGCTTCAGAAAAAAGTTTGGAAAATGCTAATTCTCATTCTTCTCTCACCACAGTGTAAATCTGAAACACTGCACTGTATTGCATGAAGATACAATGATAATGTTTTTGGAAGAAGAATCAATTCCTGTTCTGTGGAAGTAAGGTGAATGAAGAAAGCCACAAAACAAACTCAGGTTTGCAAATTTCTGCAGGGTGAATGAATACTGGTACATGATAAACATCACCTTACCACAGCATGATCTCTGTGGCACTACAAGAGCAAGCCAAGAGATTTTTGTGGGTATAAAAATGAAAAGAAAATTTTACTTAAAAAAAAAAAAAAGTAATACATTTGCTTTTGCTGCCCCTTAAATACATTATTTATGGTCTTATTTCTCAGTGCGATTAAAGCTGGAAGAATTTGACCCCTACCCCTGTCATGTGCAGTGTCTGCTACATCTATAAAAACTTGTTGAATTTCTCTTGTGGGTTATCTCTTCTGGGAGAGGAG
This sequence comes from Perdix hodgsoniae, assembly GCA_035772895.1. Classification (NCBI taxonomy): domain Eukaryota; kingdom Metazoa; phylum Chordata; class Aves; order Galliformes; family Phasianidae; genus Perdix; species Perdix hodgsoniae. Next base: position 5,173,108 of record JAPSGF010000031.1, read on the forward strand.
GTTTTAATACATATAAGACAAAATGATTTGAAGTGTGAGAATAGCGTGTGCTATTCAACGCCACCTGCTGCTGCAAGGGGAAATATATTCCCAGATGCACCTTGACTGAGCAGAAACAGATGAGAAAAGGAACCACAGGAAAGAAAACCTGTTCTAGTTGATAGTAAGTTTGCCTTGCAGAAATATATAACAAAGCACGAAGGAATATATTTTCCCAATACCGACACTAACATATTCCAAGCAGTCTATGAAAGCCAACAGTGTTTCTAAAGATACATAATATTCTTCAACTGGATGGTAGTTTCTAAAGAGTTTTCTAATTGGTTTTCTAAACATGTTTGAAAACTACTACTGGATTTCTCAAAGCTTCCACTCACTTCCTAAATATAAATCTCTTTCCAAATGGTGTTGCTATTATTACTGTGGCACACACACACACACACAAAGTTTACATGGTTGGGGATGACAGATAGTAAACTGAGAATTACTTGAGAATTCCCCAAGTAGAGTTCAGAGATTTGTTCATATATTGCATTTTCTGCAAAAGATAACATTAAAAAATACATTAATTTGCCCAAGCTGTGGCCTATACAAAGGTAAAGTTGAGATGGAAAACAGACCAGGATTAGGGCATGGTTATTGAGCAACCAGTAGTTAGAGATCACCTAGAGATGAGTTAGTGTATTTTAAGGCTTCTTACTGTTATAACATCATCTGTTTGCTCTTTTATGAAAGCAATTGCTCTATGTGCTCAATGTAAAATAAACAAATACAATGCATTCTCTATACACAAAGACACAACAAATCCTACAAAGGACAGGTACTTTTTGGAAGCAACAGGAAGTCTTAGGATTGGTGTATGTTTAGGTGATGGAAAAATCAAAAGCCTGAACCAAACGGAAGCAAGAAGAATCCACAAGGCCAGAAGGAGGCCTGGTTAGAGCTCTTAGGGCAGATTTCCAGTCACATCTCCAAAGTGACATCCCTACCTCAGGATGGGTGTACCTACAAATCCTTGCTGACTGTCATCTGTAGGTTATTGTACTTGCAAGATTCCTGTGGAAAAATAACACATCTATAGAGTAGTTACAACCACTTGTAGCAAAATGAGCTCTCTGCTAAGCTTTCTAGACCTGCATAAAAATATGGCTTATTGATCTACTGGTTAATATTTTAATTACTCCTGAATATTTCTTACTTGTTTGTGTGCAATGGCACAATAGGATAATTCTCTCAAATTTTGTCTCTTTATAGTACAGAGATTTTTTTTTTCCAGATTACATTCAGAAATGGGAATCTTTTACAGCTTATTCTACGTGTTTTATCACCCGTCCCATCTCCATTCAGTTTGCTTATAGCCAATGACAAAATAATTATAATATATTGAATGTACTATCACTTATTTTCTTGCTTCTTCTTTTATTGCTTTCCTAGTAAGTTTGTAGTTAAACCATTTTTATAGCTGTAAGGAACTGAAATGAATTCATATTTCTAGAACTTAAGCCACAAGTAACTATATTTTCAGCAGTTGAATTTTCATTAAAATTTACAAAAGATCTCTGCCTTCACTGATTTATTGTGGCATCAGGTAAAACTACACACAGTGTATAAAATACTGTGTTACTCCCCTTGTAGTTTGATCAAACACGTTATCAGTGATTGCAAGCACATTTTATAACCCTAGCTGCTGAATCGAAAAAAAGGTGATACAAGCATCAATCTCCAGGATAAAATCAGAGCACTTTCCACCACAGTTTGACCTTAGCGATGTCTTTGGATAGTCTTACTTGTCTAAGTCTTTGCAACAATTACCAAGGGGTGGTTAGAAAATGCAGCTTTAATGGTGAGGGCTGGAATTACCAGCGGCATTGAAGTCTTAAGCACTAACCCCAGAGATTTCCAAGCAGAGGAAGAATTTGAGGAAACTCTGATGGTACTGTAGGAATGAAGTGGAAGAGGGCTGCAGGCACCAGCCACAGATTTTATTTGTGTTCTTTATAGTCTGCATCCCTGAACTCTGCAATGTTATTAGCAAATACAAAAAGCTATAAATAAAAAAACAGCCGCAGATAACTGGACCTCAAGATACAGTTGACTCCAGCTCTAGCTGCCAAATCTTATTTATAGCATGAGACAACACAGTTAATTACAGGTCACAAAAATGTTAATTTCTGTCATAACGCAAGTCACAGTCTAAGAATGAAAAAGCTTATTTTGGGGCTAAGATGGTTTCTCCAAATAGAACCTCTGGTAATCTGAAATCCTGTCTCATGTTAGTAGGCTACAGAATAGGCAAAGAGAGGGATAAATGTGACTTACTGATCTATGTTGTGGTTTATAATGTAATAATATTTAAATAACTTTAAAAACAAAACAATTTTTGGAAATGCAAGGTATTGAAGAAAAAAAAATTAGATGAGAAGATCAGAGAGAACTATTTTGAGCAATGTCAGTAGTATCTTCTTATAACTAACACTAAGTAATTTTCTAATTAGTATAACATGTTAAAAATGTTCAGTCCTGGTGACCCAGCAAACGAATACAAAATGTATCTCATGAACAAACCTCCCCACAGTGAAAGAATCACCAATCATTAAGCCTGTTCCAAAGTACGTTGGGTAATAATTAAGATAAACATTATGCAAACGATGGAGTTAATTATATTACATATAATCAGACACTGGTCACTCTACAAATTGTAGTTTTTCTCCTAATTTTCACTTATTATCAAAGGTATTTCAAGGGCTGTAAAATAACACAAACTGAGCAGTTACAAAGATGATATGCATTTAAGTTCAAAACTATGTTTCAAGCTTTCTGAAATAAATTACATACAATTTCAGGAAATAACACACCATTCTCACACAACCTGTAATTGCTGCTGCAAAAACGGTAAACTCATTTTTGGAAAGGAAACAGCATTCATTTAGCAGGTCTCATAGTGACACATGAGGCAGAAAGGTAATTTGCATGGATATCGTAATCTCAGTTTATATAGGGAGGATACTTGGATAAAGAGAACATACAACTGCGACTTTATAAGGACAGTCAGACCGGTTTCAATTAATATCCAGCTCTTACTGCAATCACAAAATCTCTTCAGTACCATGGGAGGGTTGCAGCCTTTTACATCTTGCACTCATCATCGCAACCACTATTTTTATTTTTATTTTTATTTTTATTTTTATTTTTATTTTTATTTTTATTTTTATTTTTATTTTTATTTTTATTTTTATTTTTATTTTTTTATTTATTTTTTTTGCTAGAGGGAACTGCTTGCGGATTTGAGACTCCTCAGCATAGGTTGTAAATGTATGTGCATATGAATATTTCTAAAATTCCAGCATATAGGTCAGTATGGAGCTTTCTAAATCCCTAACAAACATCTTTTTGTGTCCCTTCATGTCACATTTAATTGTCCATGGTGAAAGGAAACCCTAATCAGGATTCAACAGAAGTACTCTAAGACATGTATCTTTCCAACCTGGAGTATCCTGTGATCCCCTGGAAGCCCACTGGGAAAAAAGCAAGTTTTCATCCTGTTGGAAACCCCGAAATTCTTGCTCCTCACTATTGTGTTGCATTTGTAGAACAGTTGTACAACAGTAAGATGCAATGAGACACACTGAGGAAGTGCTCAGTTCACAAAGATCTTGTTCCTTTCAGAATCTGGCCCTACAGAACAGCATTTGAGGCACAATGTTAAAACAGGTTTTAAAAATTGTTTTACAATCTATCAAAAAGAACTGATTCCTGGTCTTGTTTCTGTCATTTCCCCACATATTCTTAATATCTGTTTGTTCTGCTTACCTATCATCACCTGTCAGGAATAATCCTGTGGGCTAAGAAATAAATAAGTTAGGCATACAGAGTAGCTGTACAGTGACTCACACTGCTTTTTCTAAGTAAGAAGCCAACAAGTGTAACTCTAGTTTTACTAGCTCATTGTGCTCACACCAAGCTCAGCTAGGTACCTGGCTGAAAGAAGCCTAAAGCAAAGACTAAGACAAGCAGCTGAAAGCTATCTGGCATTACTGAGCCTTTCTGGCTAGTTGACATCAGTACAAGTCACAATGGAGTCACAGCCCTTACTTCTTTGAAAGCTGACCCTGGGACAGCTTCCTTCTGGAAACTGTGGTCCATTAGCATTAGTTACCATTAGGTCCTAGCTGTAAAGAAGCATCTCTGCATGCCTTGTCCTTCACTGATTATTAACAGAAAAGCCTGGGCCCATTAAAGTCAACAAAAGTTTTCCCTCTATTTTTTTTTATCCTGAAAGATGCTCTAACGTCACCCAGAAGGATAAGCTCTGTGCATGCATCCCAGGTCCATATGTGACCTGCAGAGAACAGACTTTGTGCAACTGAAGTCACTTTTAATTTGTTCCTGTGTGGTCCAATCTAAACAATGCTAACACAATTCAGACTGAACTATTTGTTAGAAAGTCTTTATCTATCATATAAAAAAATGCTAAAAGAAATTTTATTTTGATAGGTGAAACACATTTTCATCTAGAACTACAGATATTTAAGAACATTTCTGTATTTCAACACAAAATGCATTACAGACTTTGAATGAAAGGTTTTATAAAAATGTAAATGCGCTCCACAATAATTACAGTGACAATAGATTTTGTTTTCAGCAGCCTTACAAGTACACCGGCTTACAGCACTGCGTTTGTAGCAGGGCTGGTTACACAGCCACGTTGGTTTGCACAGCAGTTAAAAGACAAACAGGAAAGGAAGGTCTTTGACTGGACAGGCTGACAATTTAAATAAAGCTGACAATCTGACACACAGCGGCAACAGTGCTGTTCAATGGGTAGGAAGGGCAACAACACACACTGAGCAATGGGAAGTGATCTTGCAAGAGCATTAACTTGAAGGAATCTGGGTGAGCACACCGTTGGTTTGAATACTTTTTAATTTGAGGAGTGCCAAATTAGGGTGCGGCTCCCCAGAGATAGCAGCAAACCAAAACTTCTGGAACAGAAGACAGTACAGAGAAGAACAGGAAGAACATCTGACAGAAAATGTATGGAGAGGAAGGATCCGAAATAACAGCTTTTTCTCCCAGGGTTGGGTGCATTTGCAAAACATACATAGAAACACAGAAAGTGGTGTTGGGCATGTGTTTGTGTGACGGTCAGAGATGGAGCAGGACGAGTGAACTCCTATCATACTAAAGTGCCATACAATTATTGCAATAGCCTTTTAGAGAAATCATAGCTCTTGGAGAGCCATGTTGAGGTGGCTGCTGCTCATGTAGGGAATTATTGCTATGATTTCCTGCGGGTCTAGGAGGGAAATTATCTGTTGCAGTAAATTCACAAGCTTAGCATTTGTTGCCACTGTGACTAAAGGTTAATGTTTCCTTGCCTGACTGAATCAAGATCACCAGTTGCCCATTACCTATTTTTATGGCCTTACTCATGTTTGATTTCAGCAGATTTTGAGTAATCTCATCCTCTGAATGTTAAATTACAGCCATGTATGTAAAAGGTTAAGTTTTGTTACTGCAGAACAAAGCAATTTCACAACTATTTTTTTTCCTTTTGTGGCATATCGGGTCAGTGAGGGCTCATTCAGGCAGTGCAGGCTGTAAGCACAGCCATCCTCTCAGCGAGGTCCGGCAAGGAGGGGATGCAGGGCCTTGTGGCACAGAGACAGCCCCTGGGGGACAGCTTCTTGTGGGGCAAGTGGCTGTGTGCAGTGCAAGGCTGCTCCTGATCCATGGAAACACACAGCAAGGGCCCAAGGGCTTTTAGGGAGAGGGGAAAAAGGCTTTTTGGATGACTCGCTTGTCTGAACCCACCTCCAAAAGCTAGAGTCATTTGATAAATTTTGGGCAGTAATGCCCCACAAAGCTTTGCTTTGCTCTAAATACTCCACAATTTTGAATGAAGGTATCTTTTATGCACTTGCCTGAAAAAGAGAATAAAATCCTGAAACTCTTTAAATTGATATGCTATTGTGTGGCTGTGCTCCTACTTAGAGCAACTAATTGCATAATTTAGCCATAAATCCAACCTGAACAATGTCTTTCTGTTGAAAGTTCACCTTTCTCTCAAGTTGGCAGCAAGTTAACCCTAATGACTTGAACCTGTGTTTGCAAAGTTGTGCCTGAGCCTGGTCATGGAGAGCAGCTGCAAGGGACACAGCTAGAAGTGTTAACCACAGATGTTCCATTTGAGAGCACAGCTCTGTGTCTTCTATGCTGAACTATCAACTTGCTACACAGGTGCCAAAGAGAGAAGCCCTAAACTTTTCTCATGAAAAGACTGCGAGGCCACACCAGTTCCAAGCAGGCAAAGAATGAATCAGTGAGGATGAGGAGGTGCACGCAGGAGGCAAAAAGAAGCCTGAGAGGCAGAGGCAGCAGGCAATTTCTCTTTGTTATCAAGTGAAATGACTCCACAAATATGACAATAAATCACTGCAGGAATCAATCTGAGTGGAGGCAACTGCTCCATGCTGATAATGCATCAATCAATATTTAATGTTTACACTTTAATTAATCTGCACGTAGGAAGCATTCTTTCAGTGACAAAAAAGTGATGAGAAATAAAACACCTTTTATATCAAACAGCGACGAATGGCTGCCTATCTGTGAGGCTTTGATTGGGCCCTCAATTGATCATTGCAGCCATTTCGATTGCGCTGGTGTACAATGTCGCATTTGGGTATAACGCAAACACTGGGGCTGTGAAGGAAAGAGGGGGAGCTTCTGAATCTGCTTCTGGGTGATTACAACTTTATCAGAACAAAGAAAGACTGATAGCAAAGTGTGAATTCTTTGAAAACACCGGACAGACGGCAAACGAAATAAAGGATTCTCAACATCTGCATTGATGACACCCATCTGAACAGATTTTTACTGTGTTATTACAATTATTCATACCTACTAAGGCTTTGCATAGAAAAACAATTCAGATGTTGACTGGCAAAACTGCCTTCCCTTATCAGAGCTCCCAGTGGAGAAGAACCATTTTGATGTTATTCTGCACAGAAGCAGAGTGCTAGGTGTGCTACAGACACAGGGGAAGGCACTGCTCCTGCTGCACAGTATTCACCCAGGGCTCTGTTTAACCCTTGTAAACTCTAGTTTCTTCTTTTTAAAGGGCCTGATTCATTGTTCATTGATGTCAACGGAATGACTTCTATTGACTTCAGTGGGCATTGCATTAGTCCATAGATGAATGGTATTGAAAGGCATGGTGATGAAAGACGAATGAAAAGACAGTCATGTGAGACCAGTAATGTTCAATTATTTCTTTAAAAAAGGAATCTACAGCAACATAAGCTCCATACGTAACCAAAAGTTTCCTATGCTTGCTTCTAAAATAGTTGTTTGAAATGTACTGGATTTTTGTAAAATAAATACAATATTATCAACTTCAAATATACAAGGAGTTTAGCTTTATAGAACTAAGCTCAATTTAAATTATTAGAAGTATGAACAAGGATACAGAACAGCAGGGTGGAACCCAGGGAATTCTTACTGCATTTTATATGCTATTTTTAACTTATTTTGTGTGGCCTGCCTTAAAGTTAGGATCATGTAAAGGACAATAGCAAGGTAAATCACTTTAAGCTTTTTCACTGAAGAAGATTTGCTGTTTTACTAGTCAATAAATAGGAGGATTCTACCTATGAAATAATGATAACAAGTAGCCAAAATGCCTGCCCAAATTTGCAGCTTCCCTGCTTAGGATGCTGTGATTGCTGGCTTAGCCAATGTGTGAACAACCATGGAAATAATACTAAGCTATAAAATCATGTACTAGAAGAAATTTGAAAACATTAATCCTCAGTCCTGCATAGAATGGATGGTGTTTTTCTGTGGTTCACAGTTTTACAGTCCGTTCCAAAAGTCTAAGGCACTCAGAAATGCGCTCCTGGGCTGGTGACAGTTCATATACCAAGACTCTGAGCCAGCAAAGTATTCAAAGCATGAATGACATCAGACGACTTTCATTTACTGGTCAAAAAGCTTTAAAACATAATACATAACATAGCACATGAAAACTGGGGAAGTGTTCATAGAGGAAATGAAAGAAGATTATTATGATATTTAAAATGCAATAATAGAACAACTCCCCAAAACTAAAGCAAGCATTTTTACTTCTGTTGTTACTTATCATTCCTACTTAGTCTTGTTTTTTTTTTTTTTTTCCCACAGAACTTTGTATTTAAAGAAAGAAAAAGCTAAGATTTCATTAACTCCCTAAAAATGGAACGAATGCATTCTCCCCCAAATCCATAAATAGCTTTTCAGCAGATTTTAACATGCACACACACATCCACACAAAGAGTTGAGTCTGCAGTTTATCTTTGCCATAAAGACTTCTTCCCCCTTCTGTGCAAATCAGATGAACAAGCTAAAAAAAAAAAGGGCAAAGTCAAAGGAGAGGAATGCCCCATTGTAATGCATGATCAACTGCAAATATTTATAGAAAAGATGCACATCAGGATCACCCTAGGACAGCTTTAACATGCAGAGTTAATGTTTATGGAGCAAAATCAACTTACTGAATGTGAAGTCCTGATTTCCCCCATATGCACTCAAAGTAAATTCACACGCATACAAACATTGCTTGTTTGACATAACCTTTAGAGAGCAATGCAGTTCTTTCTAAATGTATTTACATATTCTTAATGCTGTCACTGGTAGGCAGAAAAGTTCACAGTTGTATTTTCTGATGATTTTTTCTCCAGTCATATACAGCTTTTTACTACACACGAAAGAGGAACAGCAGAACAACCTGGAAAACCAAATTCCAGCTCCTGTGAGCCTCACCTGCTTTGGAGCTCCAGCAAGCTGTGTGGTTTGGTCTAGAGCAGCAGTCCTAGCATGGAGGGAGGTAAGCCCCCTGCTGTGATTTTAAAGCCTCTTAGGTGAGAGCAGGACTGCATAACACTCAGACATTTTAGCTAGCTAAGCTTGTGTCACCCAGTCTTTGACACAGCTGGCAGGGCTGCAGTGAGCACCCAGATCTATCACCAGCTCAGGCTGCAAAGCCCAAGCCTTCGTGCCCTCTCCCGGAACCTCCTGTGGCTGCAGTTGGTAACATCAGCCTAAGAACTTACAGTCCAGCTGCATAAGGAGCACCCAGTAGGGTCTAGAAGTACTGCTCCCTGCCTGCACCAGGGCTTAGGCTACTTTTCCACCCCAGCCCTGTTACAGCAGTCTGTTGGATTTAAAAAAAAAAAAAAAAAAAAAAAAAAGGTAGGAGACTGATGTGTACTAAAAAAAACCTGAAAGACTAATAATTCATTAACCTGACAAATGAAATGTAAGTCTTATCGATCACGAGTAAAACTTCTTGGTTATCAAGGAAGCATATATTATTCTGACAGTATTTTCACAAGACAAACTGAAGCTACAGGGAAGGCAACCAATTTGATTCAAATAAGTGTCTTTCCTCAGGAACATTCATGAATACAGGCATCAGGTACAGGTTGGTGGGGTAGTGCTACTACCCCCAGCTTTACAGATGGAGAACTGCACAACAGCAAGGAAGGGGGACTGAAACACTCTCATTATCTTTAACTGCTGCTTCTGTGGAAAATGCTAAGCAAAAATCTGACTCCTGGTCACTGAATCACGCCTCTGCTAAATGCCAACATGGAAAGATGCATGTCACCACACACACACAAGACAATCTCTTCTCCCTCCTTCATTGCTAGCACTGAAAAGCCAAGGGCTTATTGTGCAGCTAATGAGAATGAATACACTTGCAGCTGGCCTTCCACCACCTGTAGAAAGTAAAAGTCGGCCAAAAACCTGTGAGACTCTCCAGTTGTAATGAATGGATGGAAACCAAGAGTGTGGCTCTGATTCAAGTCCCAGCCTAATAGCAGTACAGTGCTAGTGCCAATAGACCCACTTAAAAGCAGGGGGTTCGGAGGCAGTGTCTGGCATTTCATGATGGTAAAATATACAAGGGCAGGCATCAATTTACCTTGGTTAGTTATGTTTTAGTTATGTTGTATTTTGGCGCCCAAAGGCATGATTTATAATTCTAATAATAAAACGTATTATAAAATATAAGCCAAGCACATGCAGGTTCTAATTCTATTTCCTCTCAGAGGAAAGAGCTAAGCTGTTAAGCTCCGGGTTCTTTCAACATTTCCTATTTGCAACAAGCACAGAAATCTGAAAGCAACGTCTGCATTACTTTTACGTAGTTCACGGAGAGCAAGTTAAATGACTTACTGTGTACATATATACATATACATGAGGGCTGATCCAAAAGTAATGCCTCCTATTTCATTACTTTGGCCCACAACATCAAAAATGCATGTCAGCGGTATAGCAGAAGAGACTTTCCCACCAATACTCAAACTTTCCCACCAATATTCAATTACATTTTGTTGCTGTGTGTCAGATGGCAGTAGAGAGGCACTCTGACAGAATGGTGTATGACATGGAAGTGTGGATGAAGCAAAGGTGTGTCACTGAGTTCCTTCATGCACTAAAAATGGCATCCATTGGCATTCATTAATGCTTGCTGAATGTTTGAGGAAACCAGTCAGTGGATGTCAGCACAGGGAGGTGGCGGGTGGTACATTTCAGCAGTGACAACAGCAACCTGAAAGACAAGCCATGTTTAGATGCAGATTTTTATGAGCATGGCACACAGGCTCCTGTTCATTCCTGTGGAAAATACATAGCTAATGGTGGTGGCTGTGTTGAAAAACAGTGTTTTGTAGCTGAGAATTTGCTCTACCAAATAGTGATACTGCATGCTTTATATCTGTTTTAGTTTCTACGGAATTAAGTAGGAGGCATTACTTTCAGAGTGACCCACTTATATATTTAATCCCAAAAATATGTTTCTGGCACCTCAGCATGGCAACTGTCACAATCCCTAGTGTTCAGGGAAACTGAAGTTAAAGAGAAGCAAACCAATCTAGTTCAGACACCCTCTTCTCTTCTGAAAAATTATCAAGCTTAGGCCTGCAGGGCAGCACTTCTGCTTGTCCCTACAGAGAGAACATCCAGGTCAGCTAGGGATGTCCCGAGTCCACTGGGATGGAGAAAATCCTGCTGCACTTGGAGGACACAAAGCGATGTGCCTGGTGCTGGAGGGGAGGGCAAGGACTATCACTTCTAGCAAACCCAGTGCCATTCCCACCAGATTGCCAAGTCCTTCTCATGTGGAAGGAATTTAAGGTCTCCAAGTATTCATTGTATGTATTTTTAATGACAATAGCTATGCAACGGAGAATTCTTTCAACTGTTTTTGTAAATTCAATAAAGAACATCCACCCTTGGTCTCTCTTAGACCAGACAAGATGTGCCTCATGTCGCATTCGCTTTGTTTCCCAGACATCTTTTGTTTCCTGGCCTTCACATTCTTTATTAATTTTAATTGGGTAAATACTAAGCCTTCACAAAAGCACTGGAGACTGGGTGCGGTTTATGTCTTGCCAATTGCCCATCTGCTTTTCGGAAGGTCCTGCAGGCTGGTGACATGAGTAATAATGCCTGTACATGGGAAGGTCTGGGAGGTGGGGAGGATGCTAAACAGAGCAGGAGGAAGTCAGATGTAAAGAATAAAACCAGATAAGACAGGAGGTTTGGATGGCCTCAGTACCCTGTCAGTCTATTTGTTTTTGCTGTGACATATGTCCCACATCTCATTGGGATGCTTGTGATAACAGCAGCACCTAGCTTACATGGACCTAGCTTACACAGGAAATGGATACTAAGGACAAAAAGAAAGTTAGAGGCAGTTTTGCCAGAATAACTAGACATTTATTGTTGCACTGAATTAGACAAAGCGGCACAACTCAGGAATCTAATCAGGCATATTATGCAAGTCAGATGCAAGTCCCTCCATATGAAGTCAGATCAGCTAAACTAATGTAATCAGAAGTACAAATAACTCTTTGTAATTCTGCAACATTTAAGTGTCATATTAAAACTCTAAAGCCAGTGCAGTTATGTTAATGCCACACTTATAAATAAATACGTTTATAAGTAAGAATTTTATCAATCATAAAAAGTTTTTCTATTAAATTTTCTTTTGACATTTTTAAGAAACTTAGACAGTGAAGTCTGGGCCCATCTCTAATTAAAAATTAAAAATCAAACAAACAACAACATCAAGGTAATAAGTTAGAGTGTTTGAGAGGCTCCTGCTCCACTCTGGTTGTAAAACTGAGCCTCACTGCTATGTTGCATTATGCCCACTCTTGTTTGCAAATAAGAACTGGGAACAATGCTCTGACTTCCTTCCTTTGCCACTGGAGAACATGGTACTCTTTGCCATCCTGCAAGCTCTCTGGCTCTGCTGTTGAAGACACTTACTGGGACACACTGAGCACAACAGAAAAACTGTCAGTAACTTATTGAAAAAAATACAGTATGTAAGAGCCTGACTAGCAACTGCGTTAATAGACTTTACAATACAATACGTATATACTTACATAAATAAGATATAATAATAAAAAAAAAAATCACTGCAGGCATTGTAACTCCAGTTTCACTGATTGGTAATAATGATGAGGTGATATTGTTCATCTTATCTGAACTGAACGTATAATGAAGAAGAGCTAATAAAAGTACAGCTACCAAACATACTAATGGTCCTTAATCTTATGAAATTGTTCCTTACTCACAGGAGCAGCCAGTGTCACTGATGTCAGTGGCCCAAATTCTGCCCTGGTTAATCACATACTGTTACCTCCAGTAGGAGTTGTTCTCAATTTAGGATCAAAGACCATAGTTCGCTGGGGCCACTCTTTCAAGGGAGGATTGGGCCCAGACTTTTAATAAGGGGTTTGGTGGTTTACAAAGAGGTGATTAAGATCTTCCTTTGAAAAAACTCACAAATGTAGAGTTCTTCTTTTGGATTATAACAGCACAGATAGCTATAGCTGGTGGATTTCAGAGCATTAACTGCTAATCCACGAGTGAACTGAAAGGGTTTTGTTTGTTTGTTTTGCTATTACAGTATTTAAACTTGTCAACCTTCAGTTCTCAGTCAGTCATATTTAAGTTTCTTAGCAAAATCTCTATTTAAGGAACTCAATATTTTCTGCAAGTTCTTGTTCTGTTTTTATATTCTCCTCATTGTCCTGAAAGTCTTTGTGAATACATCCAAGAGTTTGAGATGTCCTGGCTATATGCAAAACCTAGGGTGTTCGTTTCTTTCTTTTGTAATTTTTGGGGAGTGATGTTGTTTGGCCTTATCTATGGAAAAGCTTGGACTTTTTTTCTGCAATGTCAAACCACAAAGTTTTGGAAACTAACCCACAATATAAAAGTTTCTAGTTTCCTTAAGTGACATTCAAGGATTGCTGTTTGTCAGTGACAAAAAGAAAGTACTTAGTGTAATTATTATAGCACCTCAGTAAAAATCAGATTCTAGCCGTAGGTGATTGCAGCTATAAAGTTTCCAGAATAGGAACAATGAGCCCTATGAAACTAATGAAAAAAATCGCCAACTTCCTCACTCCAAAGTCTGATTTTTACAAGGACTCCATTTCTCCCTGGTTGCCAAAAACGAACAGTTTATTTGAATCTAGCTTAAGTCTCCAAGAAAACAATTTTAATGTAAAATTGAATAATGTTGAACCAATGACAGGATAATTAAGTGGTTTCGAAAGCCAGCAATATTTAGGTGCATTTACTGTAGCGTGATCCAGCAATGAAAATAAAGAAATCATATTCTAATGATAGCATAGCTAAAGATAATAAATATCCAGACATATCCCTTGCTGTATCACTGAACTGTAATCAAATGAATTAGAAATCTAATGACTACTTTGACACAAACAGGTATTTAATATGCTGCAAATGTACCAGATTTTCCCCCTCAAGCATTAGTAAAATCCCCAAGAAAATTAAAATCTAGGTCATAGCTAAATTCCTTTGAAACTGGGACTTAAATAAAAAAGAGTTTAGTCACTGTAAGAATTCTTTGTGCTCTTACATTTTTATAAGGTTAAAGCTAAAAATAAGATCAAAATCTTTTTGGACTTGCGTTAGAAAATAAACCAGGTGTGTAGAGAAAGCCATCACACCACATACGCCTGCTAAACAGATGCAGACCAATAAATTAATTTAAGCTATTCTTCTTCGCATCAGAGAAAAGGAAAGAACTGTTAGGGACATTAATGGGATGACATTCTCTTAACTGAAAAGGTTTTCATACTTACTCTCCATTGTATAAGTGACTGCTCAAATGTTTTGTGAGAGGAAAAGGGAACCACTGTCAGGAAGGCAGAGGAGTTTGTCATCTCTCTAGTTTGTCGGATAGATCCAGAGAGAGGAGGAACGACTATTTGTCAGTCATGAGAAGTGAATGAGGGAACAAGGTTTGGACACTGACCCGATACAAAAAATTTCCAGTAATTCCTGACATAACAACTCAAAAATTCAGAGTTTAGGTGTCAGATATTTCGTTCTCCTTAGTCAGCTATTCCTCATGGTGATAATTAGCATTTCAACTGATTGAATGAAAAAGTACCCTGTACTGATCCGAAATGTGAGTGCATGTACAGGATTTTTTAAAAAGGAATAGAGAAAGAATCCAAAGAACAGTCTTTGGAGGGACTGCATGACCCCTTAAAACATAAGCTTCTCTAGCACTTTAAGGACAGCCATTTCTATGTTTCTACATTTCTTCTAATTGTACAAACTTGATTTGCTCTTGTTTTTTGTTTTTTTTTTAAAGCCACACAATTGCTGGAAAAAAGAATTAGGTGTGTGGGGTTATTAAACATGGCATTCACCCACTGCTCCTACACAGAAAACGCAGCACAGAAAAAAACCACCAAAGCTGATTAATATGAAAGGCAGCTAACCTAAAAACTGAAACTTGAACTGAGCGGTGTGTGCTAATCTTTCTCAAATACACTTATGAAAGCCCATTGTCATTGCTATGCAGCGAGTGTTCATGTGAAGGATAGCTCCTCAATTCTGAGCGCACCAGTAATAAACAAAGAATGTTGTCCCCACTGTTAATTTTCAGATTCTTCTGTCCATCTTCAGCTACTTGAATGGCAAACACTTCACAATCTGGGGTCATTTGTGATAAACTTTGATAAAAGCCGCCATTCATTACCAGTGATTTCCTTAATCCTCATGTTGTTTGTAAGGGAAAGAATGAAATTTTGTGTTATTTGCTCTACTTGGTCTACAATCTAAATAATACATTAACCACATTAATAAAATACTTGCCAGATAAAAATCTTAATAGCCAGTTTTAGTCTTGCCATTGTTTATTGATGTGTTTGCCAGCCTATCTAGAGACAAGGGAAATCTTAATAGCTGTGGCCACTCATTAGCAAAGTACCATGGAGTCCTAATCCCATAAAGATATTAAACTATTTTTCCTTACAACAGTAACAAATGGATGGAATTCTCATTACTTATTAAGATGTGGTACATTCTTTGCATATTGAGTTTCTTCTTATACTTTGAACTCTTATCCCTCATCATTCTATTTCTGAGGCTAAGATCAAAGTAGATCAGCCTTACAGAGCTACAGATGAGTGGCCGCCTTTCAGAGAATATTAATGCCCTCTTGAAGAGCAAAGCTGGGAAGTAGGTGTAATCCCCTAAAGAGTGAGCCCTGGGAGTCTGGTAATGCTGAACAACTGTAGCATACTCGATGGATCAGCTGTTAGGGAGCACAGCCTCACCGAGATGGAGCTGCTTCTCCTAGTTTAACAATGCGGCCCAAACCTTCAAGCAGTAGTGAGACAAAGGCTTTTTTGGAACCAGAGAATTGTGTAAATGTAGATTCTGGCAGACTGGCACGGAGCAATGTGTTTTATAGCAGGAAAATGTGTGACCAATTTTGTATTTTGTATTGCAAAATGTTCTGGTTTTTCCACTTCAGACTTGTGAGTTGTCCAGTTCTAGTTCTTGTGCTTCTCTCCCTCGCCTACTTAGGACAGGGTGCTATTGATGAGCAGGTGGGCATAGGGCAGGACAGTGTCCCCTTCAACCTCCCACCTCCAGCAGCGATCCCGCCATAGCAGGTTTCCTTTTTGCCTTCAGATTGCTTACAAGCCTTTTAAAGGAGTTACTTTAGACCCTTGTTAAAGCTGAGGGCAAACATGCTAAGTACTAAGACATTCAGTGGGTATCGTTATATGAAAAGAAGAAATGTTATATTTGTTACAGAGGAAAATCTAGTAATAAAAAGTATTACCTCTATTTATAGCCCTTGTAACCTAATTTTTGTGACAAAGCAAAGAAGTAAAAACATTCCTTTCTGCCTTTCAGTGACCCCTATAAGAAACCCCCCATGGAGTCATTTAGGATAGTAATTTCACTGAAAATATATGCAGCATTACTTTTCTTGCTCTTCTTAAATGAATACTCCCTACCAAAGGTAAGTCCAAAAGTTGTTAAAGACATTTGGAAAAGCACACTCAAATTAGTCAGCAATTAAAAGAAATAATAGCTTAAAAGACATTTTCTACAACATGAAAATGTGACAGAACACGGAGCTGCGTTGTTCAAATGTTAAAATTGTACATAAAATACCCCTTCAATATACGCTGCCAGTAAAAACCACGGCAAAGCAGGTCATTAAAATGTCAGACTTGGGGCAGAGTGGAAAAAATGCTGTGTTTAAAAGTAAACATGTAGACCTCCTATAATTATTTCCCCTTAAAGTCAGATGTTCGAAAAATAAAAAATAAAAAGCAAAGAATACTTTCTCCCAAACTTTGCATCAGTAGGATGAAAAGTCTAAATCCAGTCCTAAGCCTGTTCCAACGTGAACCTAGGGAGACTTCTGGGATCTTTATGCAGTCTCTGAATGTAAGCTTCAAGAATTAAAGGTCATTTTTCTTTATGCAGTTTTTCTAAAATAGGAACAGAGTGGTGATTTCAAGCCATTAATTTCTGTGTCATTTCTGCTAAGGCTGAATATGGACATTAGAAAACTTGGGAGCCCCGAGTTCAACAGGGGCAGGCTTGGAAAGGTACTGAAGGGCTTGCATTGAGCAGCAGAAAGACTTTGACACTGCTGGTGTGCTGATGTTTGTGTCCAAATGTTGGATTTTATCACTGCTGTTGAGAGTTCGGGCTAGAAAACTGTACTCAATCCTTTCTCCTCATATGAACTAAAAATGCCCATTGAATCTGGTAGATTATTTGGTTAGCTTAAAAGGAGACCTAGTGCTAGTTATGAGGGAGCGGGAAGCCATGCTTAGCTGAATTAATTTGTTCAGAAAAATCAGAATAGTAAAAGGGAAATCCGTCTGTATCTTCAGATATGAAGTATACTGCTGCACTGAAAATAAGGTTGTATTCTGCTGTCACTTTTCCTATTTCCAGAGCTCTTTGAGTGAGTAACAAAGACTGATGAGTCAGAAGGATATCAATCTCATTCCACTTTTGTTTCCCTCCTACTGGAAAAAATGCATCATGGCGTTGAAGAAAAAAAAATGTTCCATCCCATTAATTTTGTGTATTTTAAGCAAAGTGCCTGTGTAAGAAGTCAGTATAATATCTGCACTGTGTCTTTTACCAAGCTGAATTCCTAAACTGTGTCTGAAAAGTGGCAGTGCCCTAGTAACAGTCCTGTCCAGCAGGCACAATTCCACATTAATTGGACAAGAGTATAATTGAACAATGCTGTTGATGCACAGAGTGTTATTCCAGATTAACTGTTTTAACAACAAAAAAAGTAGAGGGCTTGTAAAACTAAGATAAATTTAACGATTAGAAAATAAAAAGCTTATAACTTGAATTTCTATGCTAAAATCCATCTCCAGGCAGTTTCTAAGACTCCCACTGATGTCCATGCAAGCATACAGGTATCTGATTTTGTCTTGTAACATCTCCATATCTCCATTGCCTAAAACTAACAAATTCCACTACTGAAAGAACAGGCTGTCAGCTTTACAATCAGTGATTAAAACCAACATTCCTCTGCTTTCCATCTGATAAGAACAGAGCTTAAACAGGCAGAGACAATGGGGAAACACAAAGGAGCACACAGAGATTCAACATTTATTTAACCATTCATTTTTGTTTAAACTAGTTTCTGCAATGCAAATATTTTGAAGATAGAAAAGGAGGCTGTAATCATTGCTTAAAATGTATTATAATCAGATCAAGAAAGAATATTCATCTTCATACTTTTGCTTTTTTTTTTTTTCCTCCCCTGTAGTTTTCAGCATAGGATAATCAAATGTGTCAGAAGAAAACAGAGAACTGGACTAAGTTTGAGCTCCCTCAGCAGAAAAACAAAGACTTGCATCTTTTAGACAGCTGTGGTTCAACAACTGTTAATGTCAGATATATTATGATCAATATTTCCTCATTATAGATGGTCAGTATTTTTCAGTCATCAGCCTACAATTGCAACTCTATTATAAAAACAAGAGCATACATATCGTTTGCCAGCTCTATGGGTTTCATTCTGTGATAAAACAGAATAATACTTAAACAATATTAAAAAGATGAAACCTGATCAGGCATAAATCCTGCAAGTAAAAAGTCACCTTTTTCTTTTTTTTTTTTTGAAGAAGTTCTGAGCCAAAAAGGTGGCCATTTTGATTCAGTAATAGGAGCCTAAAGCCAGACTTAATGTGTCAGCAAACCATGGCTTGTGATCTATGGCTTTAATGAGGCCAGCACACCATGTACCTGGAGAGCTGCTACTTAATGAAATTGGAGGTTTGAACCCCATTTCTTTTCCTGTTATCTACAAATATCCAGGATGATGGTTTTGGTTCAGTAAGATTTGCTAGTCTTATGATACCTCTGTTAGTCCCCTTAAAAATATTCAGAAGTGTTATTTGTACCTTTGTTCTTTATGGACAGTTATCTGCCAGCAATAATGACAATATCAGAGCTGTGAAACAGGTTTCATTTTGGGTTCTTCAACCTAGATTAAAAAAAAAAAAAGGAATAATTTTCTAAGGAAGTGCTAGTCCACTTGCAGTTTAATGTGAGAATGTCAAAATCTGGTTCCTCACTGACTTATGACTTCCATTACTCTCTTCCTTGCTATAACCAGCAGCCAATTCTCCTTTGCCAAACTAAGGAAATAAAGATATAGTATGAAAATACATTCATTCATTATTTCTTCAATTTCAAGATCTTCAAAGACTTATCCTAGATAGCGCGAATTCCTGTACCATATTCCAAGGAAATCATTTAGAAAGATGCTATTCATTTGATTGCTAAGGAGTCTAAGGAAACATATGTTCAGACCTGAAATAATCTGCAAGAACTTAAGATAACAAAGCACTTAAGTGACTGTGTTTCTTTCAATTTTCTTCACTTTGAATTTCCTTGTCTGTTCTATTTGTCCTCTGCTCTTTCTTACCACTGTGCAAACACACCAGTACTCCCACCACCTTCCCTGTATTCACATTCCCCATTCTCAGTCTTGTCTTCTGGAATGCTACTTCCATTCGAGGTCCAAGAAAACCCTGGCATAAAAGTATTCTCACTGACTTGCTTGCCTTTTGCTCTTAGATCCCATTCTGGTCAACTGGGAAGACAGTGGGATTATTTGTTTAATTGACATATATGCAAAGTGGCATAGCTGCTGGATCAAGGAATCCCACCTGACTTGCCAGCACGTATTCATTTTCCCAGTGTTACCCCCATACTGTAGAAGAGCAGACTTTCCTACTGCCATGTCATACAGCAGTTCAACACATTAATACAACGTTTAAGTAAAATAAATTAAAAAAAAAAAAAAGCAAAAGGCAATGGAGGACACCTGGGCTCAGTAGCCTTTTAACCCAGAACAGTAACTCCAGAGCAGTTTGCCCACCCACAGGCACAAGTACTCTGGTTGATTTACCCCAATTACAGAAAGGGGAAGATAAGGGATAATTCAACTGGGCTGGTCAGCCAGCAGAAACAGGGGAGTTTCGAGCTTCTACCGATGGATGGTGATAAACCTTCCAGTCAAAAGAGCTGCTTACAGATGTAATGCCTGGCATTACAAAAGGTGCCTTGAAAACAAAAGCCCTGATTGCCTTAAGCATTTCAGAAAATGTGCACACGATCACTTTTGCCAGAGGACACATGCCGTTCCATCTCCACTATCAGCGATATGAACTGCTCGTAGAAACATCTTTCATTGGCACAGCTATATCAGGAAAAGTGGGTTACCCACACCTTCCCTTCCCCTTCTGTGTTAACTCAGTCATTGTCCCTCTTTGCTGAAACAACGGATGTTGCCACGCAGTTCTTTGTCCTGCAAACTGCTCAAGAACTTTAAGTGCTATGCTGAGGTTTAGACCTATAAATACCTTCCTCTTGTTTCTTGCCCTCAGAAGAAGACTTTATAAGAAATAGAATGATCTGATTTACCTTCATTTGTACTATCACTACGATACTGAAGTTTGTGAGCGTTTTGAGGCAACAGTTAGAAATTTAGCAGCTTTTCTGCATGAGCTCTCATCACAATCTGATCGCCTAAGCAATCCAGTTAAAAAATAACCCAGAACAAGAAGAAAAAAAAAACAACAACAAAACATCTTTCTGTCAGATTAGTTTGAGTCCAGTTCTCTGTGCCTGTGCAAATGCTTCTGTTGGAACAAGGCGAGAGGAGCAGCAGGGGCCGAAGCTGCTGCAGAAATGTAAGAGTAGCCACATTCCTTGATATTTGAGCAGACGGACAGCCTGACTTTAAGTAAAATGTTTTTAGCTGGATTCAAACATTTATTTTTATCATCAGTTTTTTTTCACGTTCAGAATAGAACTGACCCACGGAAATGGTGTTTTTTCCAGTGGATCTGTTCACACAATACTTTATGTTGGAAGTTCATTTCTCTCTTAGTCATGTTTTGGGTTTTTCTTTAGCAGATGTTTACAATTACTCCTTAAAATGTTTCCATTTTCTGCGATCACTGAATGTGAATGAGGTGACATTTTTAAAAATAATTGTAGCTTTTTCTGGCCAGGAACCATGTTGTTAGATTCAAATAGTCTTTGTCTTTTAAACTGTGGTAAAGGTCTCATATATTTGTAACAGCAGCATCTGCACCAGTCTGCCTATCTTTTTTTTTTTTTTTTTTTTTTTTTTTTGCCTAAGAGTGCTATTTGTCATTATCTGAATGTATCTTGTATCTGGGAATCAGATGTGTATGTCTTTTTATTTAACCTTAAATACAAGTACTTGAGAATCGCTTGGAGGACTGCGGAACAAATGGTATTAGAGTAGCTCTTTTCTGAAAAGTGAAAGTTGCTTTGCTTTTCTTTCAATCACTTTTTTTCATTTGTTTTTATTGATCACAATTTAGATCAAAGTTCTCATAACTAATGGCCATGTTGCCAACACCTGCAATTATGTTCCAATGTTTGTAATGCTTCAGACTAGCTTCAAGTCCCATCCTAGGAGTCATGCAAATTTTTGAAAGCTCATCTGTTTCTTCTTTTTCTCCTTCTGTTCTGAGAAGTATAGCTCCAGTTGCAGAAGGAAATATTAAAATGCCCTACTTTAACTATGGAGGCTCAAAAAAAAGGGTCACATCTATATTTTAAAAGATTGTTTTTTAAATAAAAGTCTCGTGACTTTTGGAGTGCTGACTCATGATTTCTGCGTGCTTGACATCAGCAATACCACAACTGAGAGAAAATCTTTGTGAAAGATTCCTTTCTAGTTCTCTTGAGACAAAGGAATCCTCCAGGAAAAAAAAAAAAAAAAAAAAAGGGAGAGAGAAACAACTGTAACAACTGTTTCTTATTCATGATAGTTTTCAGTTAAAAACAAGCTGAAAAACTACTTTAAAGTGTACAATATCTGCCAAACCATTCATGCCTGCTTTCTGCCCCATTAAGACTGAAAAAAAGAAAAAAAGAAAAAAGGTAAAAACACTTTTTTCCTGTTCTTTGTTAGGATGTTGTTCAATTCTGTAAGTATGAAAATTAAACCTCTAGTATAATTTCATATTTTTCAACAAACAGCCTTTAATATGACAGATCCATCCCTCCTTCCTGTCGAGCAAGAAGTCTGGCACTAGCGACACACAATGACTTTTTCATTAATGATTATAAGTTATTTTTAATAATACTTTGACTACTTTTTTCTTTAGCTTTCATAGAAGAAATGTAACATTTTTATTATTATGTTCCTTCTGCTTAATTAAAATATGCTTCCTTTAATAGGAATAAAATACTCCAGGAGAAACAAAGAAAATTCACTGAAAACAAACAAACAAACAAGCCAGAGTCTTTTACTATTGAATGAGAACTTTTCCCCAGAAGTTAATGCACTTTTGTTGAAGCACACTTAAGGTTGATCCGCCCCCTCAAGCTTTTGCTCCTTGAAAAGGATTAGAAATATTCACAATTCCTGATAATTCAGGAGATAATCAATAGCTATCCTTGACATTGCTGACAGCACTAATAGGGGGAATATAGTAGTATATCACACTACAAGTAAAAATTTGATTCTGGAACTAGCTCGTTTAGTAATCAAAACTTGAATCCTTTATCAGGCAAAACTTCCAATTAATTCCAAATAGTTTTTCTGCATTAAAACTCCAGGATAAATAGCTTGTGGGTGGGACAAAAATGATCAGTATGCGCCTGTATTAGAATAAACACTTTTGGCAGAAAGTCTTTCAGAGGCAAATCAGGTCAAAGGATGATTTACAAAACTGTCATTGTCATATGGCATTAATTTGATAGCTCATTTCAATTGACATCTGTGAGAAACAGTTGGACGTGCCGCTTTCCTTCCATTAACCAGACTTTCTAATTAATTATACAGAGCTGAAAACAAACAAAATTAGACTGAAAAGTAAAACTATACTCAAGTGAAGGCATACCTTACTCTGAAAAACTCACATTATAGCTATATCCAAATCTGTATTTTGTTATGACTCACCTTTGAATAGCTGCTTTTTATTAATGTGGGAGGAATCATGAAGAAAAAAAGAAATGGAATCATCGTTCATCAAGTGCTGCTCAGCATATAATATGACCTTCCTCTGCACACACCATGGATAATTCCTTTTTTTTCCCATCCATTCATTTTACAAACATAAACAAAACTACTAGTACTACTTACAAATACTCCTAATATTTCTAATATCAATAGCATCACAAAAGTACTATCACTTCTTTACCAATAGTCTTACAGAAAAGGCATTGATATGGGAGAAAATTCCAGTATCTTGCTCACAGAGTTGGATCTTGTTTATTGTAGACTACAGAGTATGTTATTTGACCTATGCTATACCAATCCTGTAACTGATCACATAACTCATGCTGTGTCTCTAAACATCAATAAACATAAAACCCATTTAAGAATCCCAGAGAACTGTATCATAACAGTTCCTTAATAATACTATCTCATGTTTGTAATACATTTTTATTACCTCTTATTTACCTGGAAATTATCATCTTTTTTTGTGTGTGTGTGTGAAATTCGATATCATATTTTCATTCTCAGTAGAAAAACATCTGCATAGAAAATATTCCCTTTTTTTTTGTCTGATTGCAAAGCATAAGTACAAAACAAGTTTCAAATATAATAAAACAAATAAATAAATTGGTATTTTTTAGGAGGTGCATATAAATGAAATGATGTTGCATTACTTGGTCAAGATGAAGAAAATAAATTCCTTATAACACAATGTCTAGATGTGACTTGCTTATGTGAGATCTTTTGGAGCCATTCTGCTCCAAAATCAAAATCCTATAATTCTTCCTAATAAAAATAGAGCCTTCAAAGCTCCTGCTTTGGTCGGATAAGGTATCACTCAATTAATGTACAACTCAGAGAACAAAAAAATTATTTCTGCTAATATATCGCTTCGTTAAAAAATATAAAATTACTCACATGTTTAGTGTTGTTTCTGGAAAGGACTCTGTGCCTGAAATCAGGATAATCCTGGAAAAAAAGAAAGTAATATGACTTCTTGGCTATATAGATTGTTGTTGTAGATATGGGGTGGTGTAGATTGAAAGGACTATTTGTTGACTGTTTCTTTCTGACATAGTATATGAATCTCATTCTGAGGTGGTCTGCTGGTTGCCTGCAGTGCAAGAGAAGAAATCGTTTCCCTTTTGATGTATAATTTGGCTTCTGGTTTTTGTTTTGCTTTTCTCAGAGCATTGAAGACTGACTATGACTGGAGCTGGTAGAGGATGTCAGACTTTATGTAATTGCTCGCAGTGTCTAGCTGGGGTGTCTTCCTCATGTCAAACCAGCCTTCAGATGTTAGGTTAATTAAGCATGTCCCCATCCCAGATCAGTATGAAATATTAGAATATTATATTATTATTATTTTTCTTATCTCAGGAGGCTTGAACTAGCTAGAATAGTTTGAGAATTTTGCCTCTCAAACAGTACATGAATGAGCCTGAGAGCAAAAAGGTTATGAGCCCATTTACAAAGATGAAGTAAAAAAGATCTTTTTGTCTGCTCATAAGTACCACATGCAGAGCTATGTGTTGTTATGCCTTTAAGTAAAATCTGTGCAAAGTTCCAAAGACTCTATCATGCTCCAATATTGCATGTTATCAGAGCTGCCAAGAAAATCAAAGACAATTTCCAGAAGTCCTGTACTTGTAATACTAAGGTGCTGACCAAGTATCCTCTAAATAAAAGGTCTCTATAACAGTGCATACGTATTGAATTATAATGACTTATAAGAGGAGTAGCTCCATTACTCCGTGGATGAAAACAACATTTCTCAACTTTTTCCACAGATAGACCTGTTTATCTAACGCCCAAGCAAAACTGTAAATATTATGCTTGTTGTTCGGTGCCTCAGACATAGCTTTTGGAGCAACAAGGGAATGGGGAGGGGAGAGTACTGTTACGCAGTTGAACCAGCCTATTCCTGGCTGTCACATCAGAGCAAGGAGCTTCTGTATTGCCCAGTGATTAACAGACTGGCCAGCAAGCACGATGACTTCTGCAGTTCATTCATTAAAATTTGAATAAGAGAAATGTGTGTGGTTGTATTTGAGCACACCTTGTATTCAATTATCTCTTGCTGTAAACAGACATATGACATTCCCTCTTTGGACAGATATCCCAAAGATTCAGATTTTGGACTCAAATCTACATCTCTCTTTCACAACACATATTACCTTTATCTGTGAAAGATCCTGTTTAAATTAAATAATTCATTGAATTAGACAACAAAAGGAACCTGAATGTGTTTTCCGTAGGAATGCATTATCCATACATAACCCAAAAGGATACAATGGCTGCACAAATAGGTACCCTTTCACAGACTATTTTTCATTATTGACAACATATGCTGAAATATAGTCCCTCAGAAAAGAAATGGAAATATTTCAAGTGTGTGCAGGTATTTGTGCTAGTAGCAGAAAACACAAGTGTGTGGGATTTCCTTGGTACATGCTACACCACAGTGCAACAGCTTAATTTTGTTAGCTGGCAACTAATGTAACTACACAGATTCTCCATCATATGACTTACATTACCATCTGGTCTGGCAAACAGATTTAAGCACAAGTTTATCTTACAACTTATACAGAGGCTTGTTTTCTGTAATACAATAAACAGCCATTTAGAGATAAAGATAGCAAACCATGTCAAACTTCTAGTTTTGATTCAATCCAAGTCATATATCACTGAAATTACTGGGACTCAAAACAAGATTATATTGACAAATCCCTGCCCATCCACTTTATTAGCATTCTTTTACTAGGGATTTAGTAACCAGCTCCTACCAACAGAGCCTTGCATTGAATTCAGCTACAAGGCGCTTTGGTCTCACAGTATAAACAAACAGCTTGCCGACAAGCTGGTATTTCACAGATGATTCTCTCATGTTCTCAAGAAACATGTGATAAAATCTCAACAGAAATATTGGCAGATCAGAGCAAAGTGAGTGAATGAGCAAGGAACCGTTAACATGTTAGTCAGCACTAATGCTTCAGAAGGCCAGATATTCCTTTCATCTACCATTAGAAGGACTAAAAGAAAGATTCTATTAATTGAGTAATAAAATGTTATTACAGAGGTTAGTTAAGAAACTATTTTCAAGTATCTAAGTGGATGCTGATTGAAAAGCTTGAGCGAAGCATCTACGTAAGAATGATGCAAATTAGTCTCAACTTTCTTTGTAGCTCTTGCCATATATTTGACAGATTAGACAGAAAAAAAGGTCAGGATAAGTAAGTACATTTGACAACTCTGAGACAGTTGGAAAGCTTATCTTTTGAAAACTGATGGCAATCGCTTGTGCTAATTCAGGTTTCCTGTTTTGTTCAAATGTTAGCATATCCAAAGAAGGCCCTGTGGCCCAAACTATCACTGCAGAATGCTCCCCTTCAGTATCTTCCTAACAGTTATTTTGTGCTAGCCCTTTTGTCACTATGCAGGCAGCCCAGCCCTTGAGCACAAAAGTCAGCAAAAGTGGAAAAGATATGACACTACTTCTGCTCAAAGAGCTTGTGATGTGCTTTTTATTGCTACCTTTGGGGGAGAGGGTGGTCTGCAAAAGCTGCCACTGCAATTAAAAGTGTACTACAGCCTCCAGTGTGGTACAGTTCACTTCTTGTCAGTTGGATTGGAACAGGTGAAAACAATGTGAAGGTATTATACCTCCTATTTGCTTCTTGCTCCCTTTGAGCATTGTATTGGAATGTCAAATCAGTACAGCTCTTGAACTCCCTGAAACTGGAATCACTGCTGGCTTCTGGATCAGAAGAAAACTTGTCACTTCTTTACTGCCACATGCAATCCCATGGGAAGGCTTCTTATCAACACACACTTCATTTTATGCTCATCTTTCTTTACATTCCAGGTCACAAACAAAAAAATACTGGAACTATACAGAATTGAACACATCTGTGTGAGATTGTTTAGGATTTTGGTTTGTTTCTTTTAACTTTCTTAGCACAAATGTGGCAATTAAGCTATTTTATGAACCTGTCTTTGTGGATACCTATTTGGCAATTATTTTGACAGCATGTTTCAACAGACTAAGTTAAAAGCCTCTTAAAACCGCTTAAGATTTTTATCTGAGAGGACTTGATTTTGTCAGGGACTTGTGTTTTCCCTTGTATGGCCATCAATTAATAGGAAATAAATTAAATATATACATATTTTGTTTACTTCAGGTGGCCAACAGCTATATGAAGAACCGTGTCTGCAAGGCTCTGCCAGACACTATTTCATGTAACTTTCATGACTGCATTTACTTCTAATTGATTCTGCAGTACTATGCCTCCTATGGAGTGTTTTAAATCAATGTCAACCATAAAGCAATACTAAACTGTACAAGATCTCTTTTTGGTTGCAGTTAAAGATAACTTATTCATGGGGATGTGAGTAAAACTAAGTATATGAATGGAAATGCGGCCAAAACTCTCAGAACTCTTATTTCATAGCTTGGAGAATATCAGGCATCAAAGCATGGATCTTACCCATTTTTGATCACTAGTAGTACAACAGTCTTTTCCCTTCACTTGCTTTCCCCCCATTCCTTTATTAGTTGGATACTGCATTGATTTGATTATTACATAACAGAGCTTCAAAAAACAGTGGAAGACAGGCTCTTCCAAAACCTGCAGCTCAGGCTTTCACCCAGTATTTCCATACTACCAAACATGCTCACTGTTAGCAAAGACATGCATGATTCTTACCACAAAATACAGGTCTTCTCAACCCACAAGTCCCGTCACACACATTACTAGCAGCACCTGAAAGCAACTGCTTTAGAAGAGTTACTAGTCAGTAACTTCATTTCATTTTTCAATTCAGAACCTCATGGAAATTTAAAAGAGGGTATAGGTTGGTATGGTAGACATGAGGAATCATAAGGTCAATATGAAATAAAGATTATGATTCAAATATAAATACCATTAATATTTATGAGTGGTAAATAAAGGTAAAAGATCACAGTGAAACAGAAATTAAATGAATACAGAGAGAGCAAATCAATTTTCTCTTTTATGGATTAGATTTTATACTTTTAGATATATCTTTTTTCTTTTTCTTTTTTCCAGTCAGAGAATTAGTTTTATAATTCACCCAAATCTGGAATTTTTCTCCTATATAAATGTTTGGAGTTCCTCACATTAAGCACAGGACACATGATTCCACTATCATACGACAGTTTGCCTCTGAGAACAAGGCAGACAAGCAAGAGCTTGGAGCTAACCTATTCCTCAAACCAGAGTTTAACACGAACCTCATGGAAGATACTGTGTTCACCTGAGTTCAAGGTCAGTTGCAGGGTCTTTAAAAATCTCCATCCTGTATTTAACAGTACATCTCCAAGTGCTTGGTGCTTTTACCACAATCTTCTTGGAAGGGCAAATGCCACTTATGAGGCAAGCTATGAAGAAAAGTTAATGCAAGCACAGTAATTGGCTCTGCAAGGGATGATGCATAGGGGCCTGCTGTGCATACAGCCAGAAAATCACACTGTGTTTGCAAAAATAACCAGCTACATTTTGAACCAAAGCTTTTCTATCCAGACTTAAAACACAACATAACTTTATAACTTCTTTTCTTTCCCTCAACAGCAAAAGGTTTTGTAAACTACTCAAAAGAATGATACCAGGTTTGGCCCTAACCCAGCAAAGCACATGTTTAACCTTCTGCATGTCACTAGTTTCTGAAATCAATGGGACTCCTTGCAGCCTGAGAGTAAATCATGTGCTTCAGTGCCTTCCCACAATAGGACCTTTACAATTGTTTTCTTCTGTACAGATAATACTAGGAACCCTCGCTGAGTCTCAATGGCTTTCACATATGATGAAGAATATCTGCTCTAGGTAGGAGGAAACCTTGCTAAACACCTCTTTTTACATCTTTATAGCTTGCATCCCTTTTCTTTGTCAACCTGATACCAGAATTTAAACCATGTTAGACGCATAGATTAGTTATAAACAGAGGGAGCTAAATGCAAGTACAAAAGGGAGGCTTTCTCTAGCAAGGGGGAGAGACGATGTCACAGGTACATAAATTAAATGTGTTACAAATACAGTGACTGACTTAGCACTAATGCTAAAAAAAAAAAAAGAAAAAAGAAAAAAAAAATTATTTTCCTAAAGAAAGACTAGTATATTTGCAAGACTGCCTCTAAAAAGACTGTTTGAGGTACAGAACTACATAAATGAAAACTATACTAGATGAGTTTTCTGCTCTACAAAACATAAACGTAAAATAAAGACAAGCCCAGAGATCTGGTTCTGCTGCCAGCTGGGAGCAGGGTATGGCCTACCTGCAGGACTGGCTACTGCGCTGTGACTTGGAATCGCACAAGTGCCCAAAGATTCCTGCAAATTTTACAAAATAAATATGCATATTTTCTCTACAAGACAATAAATTGATTGAAACTTAGAGAGACTCAATCTAAAACATACAAATTTGCACAGACCTTTTGAATGAGGAACAAAAATAACATGGATGATATTTTTTCACATCCTGACAAACTTAACAAAAACAAGTCATCCCATACCTTATAGCAGACTTGACAGAGGTTTGCAGTAAGAAAGCATAGGCAAATTTCTGAGCAACATTGGCTGAATTTATACCCATGCTCTTGTTATAAATATTAGTTACTACAATGCTCTATCATGCTGTGCTTCACACTTACCCCAGGTGGAAGCCCTGACTCCTCATTCCTACAATATCATAGCACAGGTGGAAAAATGTAAATCGGTAACAATGATGAACTTAATTAACCTGAATCTAGGTTCAGGGCTTCCACTTCTTTAGCGTGGCACAAATACCTCCTGTACCTTTACATTTGTATCTGGGTAGTAGGTTACTCTGCTGCCAGGCTGAGGAAGGATTTGTGAACGGAACATTGGCTGATGCTGATGAAAAGGAAGCCAGTATTTGGGCTCCTTTTGCTAGCCAATGTTTGATTTGTCAGCCTCACTCAGCATCTTTTCTCAGACACCAGCATTAGACATTTGTATGCATAAACTTCTCTATCTACATATTTTTTCTTAAAAAAAAAGCAGAGAGAGGCTATGAGTTCATACTGAGAGGTAAAAGCTGATTCTAAGGACCCAGATGTACCTCGAAGTTCAGTGATGTATTTCAGCCTTGTGCATCTGACGTGCAGTAAAATATCAGCATCTACAGTACCAGATACTAATTAGAAAAAGAAATGTGTTAGATGTCAGGCCTCAAGAAAGCAAACTTAACATTCTGACAGCAGCTGGAGAGTGATAGCCATAATCAAGCATTGTCCCTGCTTAGATCTGTGCCAAACAACCTCACTTACTTCCAGCTAATTCTCCATCAGAGCCGATCTTTCTTTACGATTCCAAAGAAACATGTTGTCAGTTCCCACCTGCTGGCATTGCTAGAAATAAAACCACAGTTGATCGGATGCAATAGGTCAGCAGAATCGTGCATTGAGCTGTTGTTTGTGCTTCCAAGCTGTGTTACAGGGGATTCACTAACGTTTATTAACCCTTTCTCAAATCACGGGTTTTGTTATGCTTTTATAAAGCAGTAAGATTTCAAGGATGAAAACACAGGAATTCGGGGATTTCAAAGGAAGCAAAATTTGGGCTTACTGCCAGGCTAAAAGTTCGATATCATTTGAAAAACAGAATATATGAGAGAAGAAAGAAAATGCAGATGTCAGCCTAGTGACACAGAGTAATCTATTTGCTCAGTGCTTGTATTTTCCTACCAATTTTGTATTTTTCAAAAAGGACAATAAAAGAATTGTGCTCACTGCTAATTAATGACAAGCTGGTAAAAGCATCTATCCATTGTTCCATTTATTTCTTCATTTCCAGCAGTTAACAGCCCCATTCTGAAATGAATCAATGTCGTTTACACAATGCTGTCACCCCTATTGTTTCTTTATCATCCTTGCATTTTCATAAATCGGAGGTGTTAATCCCTTAATGGCTTCTCTCAGAGCTCTAAAATGTATGCAAAATGGTAATCCATCCCCTAAACAATTCACATTTACACAGGCACCCTCTTAAATATGTTTACTATCAAAATGAATCCTTTGTTTGGATCTAACCCTATCTGTTTGTTTTCTAAACACTGAATCATAGCAGGTATGCAGAATCTCATTTTAATTTGTGACTATCAAGTAACCACGTCCTTTTAGAGATGTGGTTATTTGTCTTCAGAGGTGAACGATTTTTTTCCCTTTCTCATTACAGTCACATTATGTACATATGAAATTGAGTACATGTCTGTCAGGTTTTGAAAGAAAATCAAGAGCTTGATCCAAAGACTGCTAATGTAAGGGAAAGCCATACACTGGCTGCCCTCTGCGGTTTGCGGTTTTGCCTAAGCTAAAAGCACGATAACCTCTCTCACAGAGACTAGAAAGGAAAACTGCGATATTTATCCATAATATTTAAAAACTAGCAGACCAAGCTTTCTAATAAATTCAACACCTTGGTACTCAGAAGCACAGTTACACCTGTGGTTAAATCTTTGCAAGACCAAGACAGGAAAGTTTCTGGGACAAACCACGCCTTACTGCTAGCGCAGGAATCTGCTCAGAGCCTGCAGCACTGATCTTCTGTGTTCACACCAACAGAAATGTTTTCCTTTTCTTACCACATTTTATAAGTTTCAAAAGTAAATTCCACACAGCATAGTGCATTCATCTCTCCTAAATAATGTACTTCTTTTTTTCCTTCATTACAGTTTTTAAAAGGTTGTGATGGATTCTAGTGCTTCACATTCACTTCCCAAGCCTGATTTGAAGTTTCACTTCATTGATATCATATGTCTTTGGGCCAGAATAAATTGCATTGGAACAGCTTTCTAGGAATTATAGGAGATAAACATAAGATAATTTTGCTTTTCCAAAATCAAAATGCTTCTTCTTAAGTAAGATTTCAAACATATTCTATTCTGTTCCACGGAAGGTGCAGCTTGATGAGATATTATGCTGGCATTGTAATCAGGATAAGAATGGAAAAAACCTGTGAAACTGAAATGTCTGACAAATAGGCAGACAGGCATTTCAATAACTTAGAAAATGAATAAGAGCATTGCTGGTAATAAAAGCAGCAGTATGAATAAAAAGCAAAACCAAAACAATACTTTAACATCACTTGTGTAGTTCTGTTTAATTCACTTTTGTTTCAAGTTGCAGAATGTGTATTGCTTAGAAGTGACACTGAAGTTCTCCAACAATGTATAATTGTGTGATCTATGCTGCTTAAAGGATGGATCCTTGGAGTACTGACACACAGAGAGAAGATCAAGGCTTGGCAGTGACCGTAACATGCTGCTACACAGCAGGCAAACATTGGAGCTGAGCAGCTGCACCAAGGCGGGTTGTGCTGCCTTTTCCCTTTATGCTCTTGTTTTGACTTGTGTTAATCACCCATTGTTCTAGGTGAGAGAGCCAAATGAAAAGACAGGGTGATCGCACGGAGCTCCCATGCATCTATAGGAAACAGGTCACTTCAAATTCCACTTCTCTAGGAGGTGATAAACAAGACTAGAAGTAAACCTGGAGAAGCGTATCATTTTCATTAGGCACAACAGCCAGCAGTTAAATTTAACTAAGGCAAAACGAAAATACTTAACAATCTTCCCATAGGTTCATCATGTGCCAGCAGTAAACACCCGAGAACGCAGCAATTCTCCCTTTGCCATGAACTTACAGTGCCAGTTTTCAGGGGCAGACGTTTGGCACAATGGGACGATGAACAGAGATAAATGGGAACAAAACAATAATCTTGAACACGTCTCCACGTGCTGTCTCGGGATATTATTCAGCACATTCATAACTTACATACTGCCAAATCTGATGGCTGTTTCATAAGTGTGTATAATGATGTAGTCTGGCCCTGTAAAACTTTCAGCCTGTCATATATGCTGGGCTCTTTCACTTACTTGGTTATACAACCAAGTGAATTGTCTATCAAATCAAAAGTAGCAAGTTTTGTGAATTTTATGATAATGGCTATTCTCGTCAGATTTCAAGCCAGATTTCCTTCAGCATTGCGGTTTGACAAGCTTTGCTTGTGAATTGAAAGCGTCACGTACAGTGAGCCACACAGCTCTTGAGGGTTTGCCAGGCATTCCTCGTTATTTGTGAACCTTCCCTAAGCTCTGTGAGATCTGGGGACAGAAGCATGTCTGTCTGCCAGGCAGGCAGTGGGACTGGAGGACTCGCTTTGGCCCATGAGCCCCTGAGTCATGTGTGCTCCTGAGTTACATTAGTGGTTACACTTTTCACTGAAGCTTATAGACATGGAATGGAATGGGATGGAATGGGATGGAATGGGATGGAATGGGATGGAATGGGATGGAATGGGATGGAATGG